>JABUQX010091379.1:0-19780 GCA_015478945.1 Trachelipus rathkii | reverse complement strand
TGGTATATATATATATATATATATATATATATATATATATATATATATATATATATATATATATAGATATATATATGGTATATATATATATATATATATAGATATATATATATATATATATATATAGATGTAAGTTTAAAATAAATTTAAAATAGCCTCCCTCATTTTTTACATAAAGAGAATGTAACTGAAAGTTGCCAATGGCTACAAAATAAACAATTTTATAATTTAAATTTACACCTACACAATCTCCGCTATTCAATTTGAGCACGAACAGTCACCTTTTAATGTGTTAAAAGCGTTATTTAATAGCGATTATTCTTACACTTTTTTGCTTCAATATTGCATAATCTTTTATATTTATTGTGTAATATTTTCATTTGTTTTGCTAATTTTCGCCAAAAAAAAATAAGAGAAGTTTATCGTAACATTATGAAATTTGAAAAGATCGATCGTTTCTATAATGTTAACTCGTGCTAAGTATGAGTAGCACGAGTGTAGGAGTCGCCTCTGATATATATATATATATATATATATATATATATATATATATATATATATATATATATATATATATATATATATATATATATATATATATTTATATATTTATATATATATATATATATATAGGTATATATACACATATATATATATATATATATATATATATATATATATATATATATATATATATATATATATATATATATATATATATATATATATATATATATATTTCTCTTGCTCCTATATACTTTCTTTTAATTTATATGTAAGAATTATCTAATATCAAATTAATATCAAAATTTTTCCCTTTCATTAGCCTTCCACAAGAGGCATTAAAATTGAATGTAGAAATGTTTTCTCTCCTTCGAAATAAAAATCAAATAAAACAGATCCGAACAATCGACGTCTCCTAAAACGCAATAAAACTTTTATGATTATTTTTATCTTCTAAAACGAAATTTATACGACTTTAGGAGTTAAAATTCTTTGGTATGATCATGAACCAACACTTAAGGTATTTGTAAAATGGAGGAATTTTGAAACTTTTTCTTATTAATGGACAATGATATATTTATATATATATATAGAAAGAGAGTATATATATATATATATATATATATATATATATATATATATATATATATATATATATATATATATAGTATATATATATATATATATATATATATATATATATATATATATATATATTGCACTTGCTCCTATATACTTTCTTTTAATTTATATGTAAGAATTATCTAATATCAAATTAATATCAAAATTTTTCCCTTTCATTAGCCTTCCACAAGAGGCATTAAAATTGAATGTAGAAATGTTTTCTCTCCTTCGAAATAAAAATCAAATAAAACAGATCCGAACAATCGACGTCTCCTAAAACGCAATAAAACTTTTATGATTATTTTTATCTTCTAAAACGAAATTTATACGACTTTAGGAGTTAAAATTCTTTGGTATGATCATGAACCAACACTTAAGGTATTTGTAAAATGGAGGAATTTTGAAACTTTTTCTTATTAATGGACAATAAATAAGATATAGTTATTGAGAGGCAATTTATTTATTTTATTTATTTAAAAAGATAGATTGATATTTAAAGATATTTTAACAAACTTTAATATTTTCTTATTTTTTTCAAAAATAAAATAGTTACCCTCTAACTCTAAAAAAAAACTAATTAAATCATATAACATTCTTTTATATTTTTTTAGCTCATTTTGTTCATGTTAAGGTAAAATTAATAGAAATTTTGGTAATAGTATTGCAGAGGGGAGTCACCTCCGATTTTTATAAAAATCACAGGATATACTAAAAAAAATAATAATTAATGAAAACGAAAATCGTCGCTCTCTTTAGGAAAAAAAGTTGCAGCCTCTCAAAGTTGTTAGAACTCCCATAGGATTTTCTTATATATATATATATATTTTTTTTTTTTAAATCACAGGATATACTCTAATTAAATAATAATAATGAAGCTTAAAAATTCGAAAATGATTTGTCTTTAGGAAAAATAGTTAGAGCCTCTCAAAGTTTAAAATTTTCCCATAGGCTTTATTATAAAAAAAAATTAGTATGCCTCATGCTCGTTTTAGGTCCATCCTAGTTCAGGTTACGAAAAGATTTGTCAATTCTACATAGATTTTATCTGTGTATACGTAACAAAACTTATCATAACATGAACTAGAGGGCCTGAAATGAGATTTAACCTTGATGGATCAAAAATGAAAAGTCTATGATAGTTTTAAAAACTTTGAGAGGCTGTAACTTTTTTTCCTAAAGAGAGCGACAATTTTCGTTTCATTATTCTTCATTATTATTTTTTTAGAGTATATCCTGTGATTTTTATAAAAATTGAGGGTGACACCCCTCTGCACTACTATTACCGAAATTTTTTTTGAACTACTTAATCTAAATTAAGAAACTTTTTTAAAAGTAAAATATCTTTTTTTCTGATAAAAAATTATAGCAGCTTAATTTGGTCAATTGAAAAAATTAACTATTCAATTAATACTTAGTAATATGATTAGTTTAATTGAAATCACAGATATAAAGTCCCAAGGTTATATTACAAATAGTGAAAGTCATTTTCGTCTATCTAAAAAAAAAAACGCTTTTTTATTGGTAAACTAGTCGCTTCTAGCGTTATTACGATGGTCAAAATTCAATGATTTTAAAATTATATACATAAATATACAATTTTTTTTAAATATTTACTAATGCTAAAAAAAACTGGCATGCATTGTAATCTCTTAAAAATAATTATTTATAAGAGATTACAATGAATACAATTTTTGTAATTAATATATAAATTACAATTTATATATAATATAAAATAATTTGTTTAAACAATTTCTGATTTTTCTGAGCATATAACAAACTCGCCATGTGTATTTTATTTTTAAATACATTTTACAGAAAATATCAACTCCAACTCACACATTGATGCTCACACACACATACTGTTATATATATATATATATATATATATATATATATATATATATATATATATATATGAGAGAGTATAGGTATATATATATATATATATATATGTGTGTGTGTGTGTGGTGGAATGGACAAATAAAGAAGAAATACGGAAAATTATCAAACAAAGCGTCTCCTTTGTAAAGTATAAACCAAATAACTACGATATTTTTTGAAACAAATTTCATAACAGAATTATATATCAAGGGCCAACATGTTTAAAATAAAGGTCGTTTGAGAGTGATTAATAAAAATAATGGAAGAAGAAAGAGTGCTCCCACACCTTCACCATGTTGGATGCATTTATATCGATAAGATCTAGTAGCGAGTTCACAACGATAGATAAATTAAATCCAATATTTTATTTAATAATTCATCTTTCAGACCAAACTCATAAAAAGTTTTTTTTTTTGTTCAAAACTTTCATTATTGACATTTACAACAATTTAATATCATAAAAAAAAGGAAGAACGATGCGAAAAGAATATTATGGTCAGAAATTAAATGTGATAAAAATATTTTACATTATATTATCATAATAGAATATGGCGGTTTCAACGAATCCAATTCATCGACATTTACAATTTATTGTAAAATTGGTTAGATTAAGTATGGCTTAGGGTAGAAAAGTTTAAGTTATGTTCAGTTATGTTAGGTTGTGGAAGGTTAGTCTAATTACGATTAGAATTGGTTAGATACTGTAATAGTACATGTCGATAATTGTTGTGGACAAATTGTTAATGTCGACGAAATGTTGTCTGTGAATTGTTGTCGGTGAATTGTTTATGTCGACGAATTTTCCGCAGCCCGATTTTAATATTATATATGCAATAAAACATAATACATGATAAAACCCTGACTAAAATAGATATTTAAGAGAAGGGGATGATTCGATTACGTTATATATACTTAAAGTAAAACGCCAATTATATATATACTTATATATATATATATATATATATATATATTTATATATCTTAATATTATACTTATATATATAAATATATATATATATATATATATTCATATATATATATATATATATTATATTTATATTTATATTTTGTATATATTATATATTATATACTTATATATATATATAATATATATATTTATATATTATTATATATATATATATATATATATATATATATATATTATAGTATATTATATATATATTATAATATAGCTATATATATATATATATATTATTTATTATATATTATATATTAATATATATTATAATTATATATATATATAGCTATATTTATATATATATATTATATTATATTATATTATTATATATATTATATATAATATAGATATATATATTATATATATAATATATATTTTTATTATATATATAATTTATATATTATTATATATATATATATTATAGCATATATGATATATTTATATATTTATTATATTTTTATTTATATATATTATAATAATATATATATAATTTATTAATATTTACTTATATATATATGAGCAATAGTCTGTAATTAATAAATAGCAAATTCACATCTTTTTTAAATCCCAAATTAATTTATTTAAATTCGGCTGTATACGTTTTTATCTATATATTTATATATATATTATATAGTATATATATATAATTATATTATATAATATTTATATATATTAATATATCTATGATATATATATATTATTGATTAGTGATGGGAGATTATTGAATTTGCATGCGATGACGGTGCCGTTGTATAATAATTTTGCCGATGCCCGATGCGATGACGATGACGATTAATTAAAGTTGTTTAAGAAAATTTTCTATATATACATATATCACAGTATATATATTATATAATATATAATATATTATATATTTTATTATATATAATATGATATATATATATATATATATATTATAATATATATACTCTATATATATACAAGGCTGTAGACGGGGGGTCAGGGTCAACCCCCCCGAAATTATTACTATCAAAATTTTGATATCCTTAGTTCTTAATATATACAATATAATAATATAATAATTATAATTAATATAATAATAATAATATAAAATAATATAGTAATAATTAATATTAATTAATAATAATAAACTATAATAATTTATAACATAATTGATATACTTTAATATTACATAATTTTAATTTATTTAATATTAATATTAAATATTAAAATTAATATTAATATTATTTTATATTAAAATATTAATATTAATAATATAAATAATAATAATAATAGTTATATATAATTCTATAATAATAATAATATATAATATAATAATAAATATAATTAAAATAATACTAATAATTAATAATATTGGGTTTATAATTTTTATAATTATAATTTATTCGAAATTAATAAAATAAAATAAAAATTGATAGCAATGACAATGATAATTGTATAAAGATAATAAATAATAATAAATAATATAATAAATATAATATAATATATAATAATAATAATAATAATATGATAATAATATAATATTAAAAATAATGATAATAATAATGATAAATGATAATGGTTCGTACATGATAATAATAATATATGAATGATAATATAATAACATTAAAACGATATATATATATTAATTAATAAAATAATAATAATAATAAAATATATAATTAATAATATAATATAATAATATTATATAATATTAATTATAATAATATTAATATAACCAATATTCACTTGTAATACTTATAATAATTTGTCAGATTGTTTGTTATGCAACAATTTGAATATAATTATAATATAATATATAATAATAATAGTATAATAATATATAATAATAATAATTAATGAACATGAAGTAATTTATTATGGGATTAGGGAGACATGTTGTTTGTTCCGTAGTTATTTTTAGGTCAAGTGGCTGTTCCTTCGACTATTATAAAAATATTTACGGGACTTAATGTGGGTTTCCCTTTAGCGATAATAGCAAATGGCTACTCAGTAAGGAATACTTGATGGGGTATAAAGATTAAAGATAAGGAGGAGCGTATCGTTGATGGGTATGAGAGGCTCTTCTTCTTCAACTATCTTTCTTCCTCATAAATCCATGGTTCGTAGTGCTTGTTCTCTAGCCATTCATGCTAGAGACAGTGGGTATCGGGTGTGAAAAAATTCTCGTTGTCATATCTCTCCGCTAAATTTTCATTCGAGCTAGAATTCGTGCAGGCATACTATTCGACGAGCAAGCGGACTTTCCATCAACGAAAAATGCGGAAACTCCTTGGTTCTCCTGCTGACAAATCTTTCTGGCTCTTGCCCAATAATCTCTGCAACTTGTATCATGTCTTTCTCTCTTATTCGATTGATTGATTCTGTGTATTCTAAATGAAAGTAATCTATTCCTGCTTCCATTTTCCTTGACTCAACCCTGGCGATTCTGATCCTCTTCTAAATCTCTCTCAGTGTCATATGCCTTTGCCTGTATTACATTTGATCGGGTCTGGACCCTGAATCTAGAAGTTAGGAACGCGGGTGGCCAATGCTTCCTCCCAGCTTTCTTTTGAGTGTGCTTCGCGTGTATCCTGCCCTCGTATCAACATATTACTCTCTATCACTACTAGCACTTTCCCTTCAGTTTGGAAGCTCGAAATGTCCAACTCATTCCATAAAAAGGAAGCGCCTCTTGATCCTTCTACATTCCCCATAGCTATACACTTGTATATCTATCTAAGATCTTCGAACAGCTTTCAACTCTTCTTAGACCATCGGAACACTCATTCGATCGCAGTACGGCTTTCGGCGACTCGAGGTCTACTGCGCGATTTACTTTTTCTATCTAACGATTATGGTTTTTCGTCTTAGGAACTGGGGAGACTTGGTGGTACCTTTACAATACAAGCATATTGACGGATTATGCAGTGCATGCTCTCCAAGCTTACTATTTGGGTTTTCTCTTTATCTTTGTGCTTACTTATGTCAGTTTTCTTTCAAATACGTCAATATGGATGTTGTTGATGGGGCGACTTTTCTTTTTCTGTCAATAGTTGATGTTCCTTATGGTTCTGTTTATTCTACTTTACTATTTTTCAACTAATGCTCTCTCTCTGCACTCTACTCGTATTTCAGCATATGCGTACTCGACCCTCATTCTTAAGTCATATCCAATTTGCTCCCTCTTTTATTCTTGAATTGCTTCGTCTATTTTCCGTTTATTCTCTTCTGATCTGGAAGAATTTCGGAATGGATATGGCTCTCAAACCTTGTGAAATTCGAATTCTTTAAAAAGCACAAATTCTACAAATCTCTTTCCAAACCATTTATAATTGTACTATCTCTTTCGGACAGTCTCTCGTTTCTTCGTTTGATTATAAATATTATTTTAGCCTTAACATAAAACCAAAAATGTTTTGGAAACTCTCTCGTTCAAACAGTTCGCCAGGGTGCCTCAAAGACTGAAGTTCTGTTTAGACAGAGACTTTTTTTCCTTTCTCGTTTGTCCGCTATTACAAAGGGTCTCCTCTGCCATTGTATGGATATCTGCTTTCATATCGAGGGCTGAGTGTTTGGTTTCACCGGGTTTTGGAGGGTCGACGTCAAGGCCAAAAGGCTTAATAAACTGTTTGTACCTTTCCAGTTTCACTTGCCTCTATCTTATGACCTGCGCAGATGTTTGATGCTGTATCTCTATCCATATAGGTCGCCTTTCGGAAGTGTGAGGAACTTATCATGCCGTACCACCACCTCTTACATCCCTCGTAGAAGGGTTGTAGATCTGCGAACGAGTTTTGTTTTGAAACTTGGTACTCCAGGATATTTAGTTGTGGTTGGATTCCTTCTTCACCACCTCTGTTATGTGGATTCTGTCATCTTCTGTATTCCTGATGAATTTAATCTCCTCACTTTAGCATGCTGTCTGTGTCTATGGAATTTGGCTGAGGTGACTTTTGAGCTTACATATACCATCTCTTGATGGTTCTGCCCGTGAATGTGTGATAACTGTTAAAATCTTTGTAGGCAGAATGTCAAATGTATGAATCCCTACTTACCATCCAGACTCATTCAGATTATCCAGAAAAATAAGCATCTCTTAACATTTACCCTGATGGACCAATATGTCGAAACACCCAATTTTTACCTTTTCAAACTAATTTAACCTTTAGATTTCTTGAACTCACAGAGCACAAAAAATCTCATCTAGTCTCTATAATGTCACTTCACTTCAGAATTGCAAATTTCTATCTTTTCTTCTTTCACCACAACACAACACTTTACCCACACCACTATTTTCGCCGTTTCTTTATCTTTGTTTCAGTCACAGGAGCAAATCAAATTTGCCCCTAAATACATTCTCACCTCTCTCCTCTTCTCCTCCAACATTTTTCCTCTGGCGTTTTCATGTACCATGCGAGTTCATACATTTTTTCGCCAAAAAGATTGAGAAAGGCCAGTTTACGTCGATCGACCTTCGAGAGATTAGCTTCGGCAAAAGATAGCGGTGTGGTCAGCCAGGCCTAACTACCACCGTCCCTTAGTCGCCTTCTCCGACACGCAGAACATTACAGGGTGGGCAATTTTTTCTCCTACACATGGGATATAAGGATAAGATGTCTGGTAGAGGCTTAGTCTAGAAGAGTTGGGTGTGGATATAAGTATGCGATATGATATGATAAAAAGTGGAATGTTTCTAATGTTGTCTGGAGGATGGTGTTTGATAGAACGGAGACAGAAGGGAACCATTTTTGGCATTGGATGGTCATTACATACTAGCAAATGGGTATTTATATATATAAATATATTTATATATATATATTATATATATATTCTATATATATATAATTATATATTATATATATATATATATATAATATATTTAATATAATAATGTATCAAAGGTTACAAAAAATAAATTTATCATTGGTTAGATATTATCAAATTCTTTAATATTTGTTAATTAATCGGCAATATCGGCAAAATGAGATGACGTACGATGACGATTGGGAAAAATATGCTAGATTTTCTGCGATGGCCCAGATGACAAATTGACGATATCGTTCCATCACTGATATAATATATTATTATAGATATTATATATTATATATATATATTTATATATATACATATAATATATATATATATATATATATTAATTATTTTATATTTATATTATTATATATATATATTACATATATCTTATAAAATAAAATATATATATATATTATATATATATTTTATTTTATATATATATATTAATTATATATATATTTATTATATATATATTATATAATAATATATATTATATATACTATATATATTATATTGTATCCTTTCGAACTTGATCATGTTTCTACTGACTTTCTGTTTCGTTGTAGTACGCACCTACCCCAATCTGTTGGATAGGAGGAAGATATAATATAATAAATAATATAATATTAATAATCATATAATATAATATAATAATTATAATTAATAATATATTTAATATTAATTAATTAATAATATAATAATAATAATAATAATAATTCTAATAATAATAATTTAATATAATAATATATAACTAATATATATAAAAATAATAATAATAATAATAATATAATATAATATTAAATAATATATAATAATAATAATTAATAATATAATAATAATATAATATTCTAATATAATAATATTAATATAATAATAATATTATATAATTAATAATAATAATATTAATATATTTATTTAATTTATATTAATATTAATAATTATATTAAATAATTATTATCATTACTTTAATATTAATATTAATAATATATTAAATGATTAAGTTATACTTATTAATAATAATAATAATATATAATATAATATAATGAAATAAATAATAGTATATATAATAATTATATAATAATAATAAAATAATAATAATAATATAATAATAATAATATATAATAATAAATAATAATTTAATATATATATATTGACTGACTTAAGCTTTCAGATTCTATTATTGCCAATTTGGAATGGGATTTCCTGTGGCAGTCGCCAAACTTGAAAAAATAAATTATTTTCAAATCTTCATTCGATTCCTCTGAAAACACTCCACTTTATCTCCTTCAAGGTTTTTTTTCTATTTCACCTGGAAACAATCAACATCCTTTGTGTGAAACAATTTAAAAAACACAGCATATTTATATATAGCCCTCTGAAAACCCCCCCCCACACACACCACACCACACACACACAACACGCACACCCTACCCACACACACACACACACACAAACACAACCACCCACACCAAACACACACACACACAACAACTATCACACACTTAGTACTATAATTAGTTATAATTATTACTATATATATATAATTATATTATATATATATATAGTATATATATATATATACTATATAATATACTATATATTAATATTTATCTATACTAATACTCATTTATATATATATATATATTCTACCATTTCTTTGTTTTTAGAATCAATTTTGTATTGATGTAAAATACTGCTTTTTTAAACACCTGAGTTATGTATTGATAAAAAATCTCTGGTGATTTTATACAGTAGGTCAACACACTTGCTTTCGTACTGTGAGGGCCGGGATTAATCTGGTAGTGAAGAATCACTAGGAGTTTTTATCATGAATGGCTGCAGTTATATTAAAAAGCAGGCATTTGGATTAATCAAAGAATCTCGGTTTATGTTTCTCTTTACATGGGTTCCTGTATTGCCTTTGCCACGACTTGACGGGATGGTGGCTTGAGTACCTGACCGGAAATAGATCTGATTTGTCGCGTTATCTTTTAGCTAGTCGTGGCCAAGTGGTCAACACAATTGCTATTCCGTCTGCGAGGGCCGTGGATCTATCTGGTAAGTGAAGAATCACTCAAGGAGATTTTTATTCAATAATGTTAGAGTGCTGTTTATTTAAAAGCGTATTTACATCAATATATATATATATATATATGTATAATATATATATATATATAATATATATATATATATATAATATAATTATATATATAATATATATATTATTATATATAATATATATATATTATTTACTTATATTATATATATATTGTGTGGAGTTTTGGAGCTTCACACTATTAGAAGACTATGCGATGTTTGATCATAGTTAAATCCGGATGGCGGATGTTTAATGATATATATATATATTTATAAATATATATATATAATATTATATAATATATTATATATTTATATATATATATATATTATTATATTATTAATATATATATACATATTATAGTTATATATATATCGAGTCTTTTTAGGATCTATTAATATAATTGTTACCGGGTGCAGATGGGGACCCAATTGCAAATGGACCCAGCAACCTTTCCCTAACCTCCGAACCTAATGAAGATGATGTTTACCTGGATTTATACTTTTTGACTAGTATTGAAATTCAAAATATGGGAAGCTTGTGTTGAGGACATCAATTTTCTACCTTTCTGCTTTCTGCTGAGATCGTTTCTATTTTCATATATATTAGCAGCTTGTAAATACCTCTCTCCTTGGAACCTAGTTGGAGGACAGCAGCTATTTCTTCAAGTTTATTAGCGTGGGTAAATTTTGCATTTGCTTATTAACCCTTCCACAACTGATGGTCGTATTTGTTTGTAATAAGTCGTTTTCTTGAGTGATAGTTTTCATCATTTGCACTTGCATTTTTGATAATGGTTTTTGTTTCTTCATATACTGACTGTAGAATTCTTCCCGTGAATTGTATGATTTACTTTGAGAAGATGTTGGTTCTGTAATTTCATTTTTTTCTTATTTAATGGGACTGTTCGGAATTGAAGTATTTTGCTAATTTACTCAAGCGGGATAAAATTATTGCTTAACTTTCACAATGATTGATTAATTTTGAATCTATCGTTTTTTTCTTAGTGATAGTTTCGAATTCATTGCACTGCATCTTTTAGGTAATTGCGTTGTTTCTTTCACTACTGGACTGTAGATTCTTCAGTGAATCTGTTATTGATTTAATTGTAGAAGGTGATGGTGTTCTATAGATTTTGTTTTTTTTCCTTTATGTTGGCCGAATTATAGAGTTCGGATTGAAGTTTTTCATCTGCAACACAAAGTAACGATTTCACTTTTTAATATCGTTACAAAAAATTTGCTTTTTATAACGGGAATATAAGTAAGTTGCAATAGTATGGAAGTCATATTTCCAGACAAGGTTTTTCTACCTCTAGTATTAATTAATCTTTAGTCTTTTTAACCGCTATATTTTCATTTGAAGATGGTTAAATGCTTCTTAGCGTTGAGATTATGGTATTACTCGGAGAAAGAAGTGGTAGAGGCTGATTTTTTATTGGTAGTTTATTCAAAGGTTTCATTGCTTAATGCAGTGTGAATTGATGTCATTTTCGCAATTATAAGATTGTTAATTTGAATCGAATGGCGTACGAAAACAAGGAAGTCTAAATTGAGCAATAAGGTCTTTCCATCTATGAAGTGTACTATTCCGCGTTGGAATGTCTTTGATAACTTTAAGTATGGAATATTAAGCCGTTTTTGAATTGCCTTTTAACATGTATTTCATTTCTTTTTCAGTTATTTAAGTATTTCATTATAAAACTTCTTTATCAAATATCGACAATAAAACATCGCGCAACATCGCAGGATGCGGATGCGGAGGCGGATGCGGATCTTTAATATGTGCGGATGCTCCGCGGATGCGGATTAGTACTGCATCATAATTCTATATATATTAATAAATATATATATATATTTATTTATATATTATATATATAATATATATATATAATTATATTTATTATATAATATATAATATATATATTTTATATATATATATATATAGTTATATTATATATATATATATTATATTATTATATACATATATATATAATATATATATATATATTATTAGATATATATATATATATATTATATTTTATATATATACTAATATATATATATATATATAATATATATTAATTATATATATATATATTTAATATATAATATATATATATTATGATATTATATATATATAATATATTATATTAATTATATATTTATATATATATTGTATATATACTATGGTAGGTAGGGATACTTCTTTAGATAGAAAAAAAAGAAAATTAGCAGACCTTCAAAAGTCAAAATTAGATTAAAAACGAAAAAAAAAACGAAATGAAATGAGTATTGCTTTAAGAAGAAAATTAAAGCCTTGGAGTTATTTAAAACTTCATATGCTTTGATATAGTCGAATGACTAGACGCAGTTTCCAACTGCGATTAGGCAACTATAGAATACGCCGAGATTCAAAAATTAGAGACATATTACGAACGATAGTGATGAAAAGCGATCTCAAAAAATTTTACAACTGTATTTTTTTTCGTATTCATATTATATATTATATATTATAATATATATATATATATATATATATATATATTATAATAAATATATTTATTATATATATATATATATATATATATTATATATTATATATATTTATATATATTATATGATATTAATTATTTATATATTATATTATAATATAATATATATATATTATAATAATATATATATATATATATTTAATATATATTATATATATTATATATATATATATATTATATTATATATATTACGAATGTAACCATTCCTATGTTTAGGTTTACGTTTACAGATCTTAAATATAGTAATGAAGCAAAGCATCTATGTTAGGCGTCGTTTAGAACGTAGATCATATCGTAGGTTTATGTGTACGACTCGACCGATTCTATAGGTTAGTTTAGGTGTACGTCACGACGAGCCTATATGTTAGGTTTCGGTTTAGGGTCTCTAGGTTCAGCAGATTTGTAATTACACGTTTATTGTTTTTAGTTATTAAGAATCTTATCTTAACCGGAAATAGGAATGCAATATTACCGAAACCACCTGTATGACCGTCGATGCGATTAGATAAACTAACTAACCTAACAGAATGTAATGTCGTAATCTAACTATCCAGCGGATTTACGTTCCGTAAAGTAAGCTAACTAGATGATGTTCTCCCAGTCTCTCTTCTCTCTCTCTTCTCTTCTTCTCTCTCTCTCTCTCTATTATATATATATTATTATATATATATATTAACTATTATTATATAATATATATATATATATAGTATATATACTATATATTATATTTATTATATATTTTATATATTAATATATATTATGGTTGAACTAAGAAGTTACCGTCATATCTGAAATAGATAGGTACAAGAAAATGACTAATATATGGATCAGGATGAATTTGTATGGAAATGAAAAAAAAAATTTTATTTTTTATTATTTTTATATGCTATTCTTAATACGTTTTAAAGAAAATTAATTGAATATTTGAATGAGCGTATGAAATTGTATAAAATGGAAAGAAAATGTTTTTTTTTTTTTTTTAACTAAAGGAATAACCCGGTACCAAAGATGCAAAGAGTCGGGTTCTGCGCGCCACTGGACGACTCCTCTGTCCACCTTCGGCTCTCGAGCCTTAAAAAATTTAATACGCTGATTCCTTTGTTTTTAGTATAAAATTTTTTTACATTTTCATACAAATTTCACACGCTGATTCCATATTATGTTATTAGTTTTCTTGTGTACATCTTAGTTTCGAAGATATGATGCGGTATTTCTTTGTTTGGCCATACTATATATAAATATAGTTAATATATATATATATTATAATACTTAATATATTAATATATATATAATATATATATATTAATATATATATATATATATATTATATATATATATATTATTATATATATTATATAATATATATTATAATTATATATATATATATATTAATCTTTTATATTTCGTAGTTTATATTTAGTTTTTAAATTACTTTTGTTACTTACTTAATATTATTAATTCATATTTACATTAATTTTTTGAAAAATATTTTTAGATCGAATGGTTCGTAAGCCTTGTTGGCCTATATTCTTTTTCTGTTCCTACGTTCTGATAGTAACTAATTCGTCTAGTGAGATAAAATGGCATCGGTCAGTTCAGTTGAGAAAAGCTAATGGAATTAATATTTGAAAGGTCTGTGTAACTATTTTTTCTTAAACGTCAGTCATTTTTGTCTTTTTTTATTCTTCATTAATTATTTTTTTGGTCTTCCTGTATTTTTAAAATCGACGTTTAGGGACGTTTGCCCATTTTACATATATAATATATATATATATATATATATATATATAATATATATAATTATTATATAAATATTTTTATATATTATATATATATATAGTATATAATTATATATATATATATATATATATTATTATTAGATCTTTAGTACGTGATGGAAGGAATGGGAACAATTATAGAGTAAGTGTTTCAGCGGGATGGGAAGAGGGATATACTGAGAGGTCATAAACACCCTATCTAGAAGGGCTATTTGACTCCAAATAGTTGATTATATTAATATTTATTATCGTTTCAGTGATAGGGTTTATGTAATAATAACATTGAAATATTATTACTGAATCTATGTTAATATGATTATGAGTAGTATCAAGTAGAAACTATTAATTTTCCTCATGGAATGTGAAATTAAAACAAGAACATTTCTGTATTGACAAGTTTGAAAAAGAAAAGAGGAGAAAGATAAAACTTAGAACCCCGAATACTATTGATGGAAATATAAGAGTATAGTTATCGTTGAATGTTTTGTACTTTCAAAAAGAAACAAAAAAGATTACTAACAATACGATTAACATTGCTTTATTTTGATCTTTCCTCAATCACTTAACTTTTCTAATAAGGATAAAGGACTTCTCTTCATACTATACAGTAGTTAAAAAGGTATTTTAAATATTACATTAACTCGCCCCATAGTTATATATTCTTTTAAATCAGTTTATTAATTTAACACGTATATACATTGAGATGGGATGTTTCCAAGGATGAAAGAAAGAGGTAGAGAGAGAGACGTTACAACAACAAAGTACAATAGTTGCGAGATTACTCTAGTTGAAATTTTAAGCATTCCAGATGATCGTTTAGGTAGGTGAAGGAGAGTCACAGAGTTGGGTATGTTGTATGATAAGAATAATTGGTAACAGACGTCCGTTTTTGTGGAAACTGGGTTGCAAAACGGATATTAAGGTCCAGCAATGAGCAGAGACTTGGTTGAAAGGGGATTTGATATTGTAATGTATTTAAGGAATGCTATGACAGAGTAAATAGTAGAGATAAGAGTAAAAGTAGACAGTAAACGTTGGTAATGCTTTTGGTTCTAAATCTGGTTGTGATTATAAGATTGAGATAGGAAACGGTGTTTAAAGAGATGGTATAGAAAAGAAATAAATAAAAGAGATTGAATGGTACTCACGAGAAACAGTAGAGATGTGTTAACAAAAGTAGAGTAAATGGGAAAAATATTAAACAGTATATGAATAGGAGAATGAAGAAAAAAGAAGAAGAGGGAGAGGAAGAAAGAAAAAAAAGAAGATTGAAAATAAATAGACCAAACAAACAAATAAATGCATCGATAGAAAATGATAAAGGAATATTATTTCAACTTTCTACAATAGGAAGACATTTCAAATGTAAGGTGATTGATTCCTCGACTTATTTGGAAACTCCTAGATTAACATTATAGATGCCGGAAAGGGTTTTAGTGATAATTATACTGAGAAATTATCAGTTTTCTTGAAATATAACATCTTCGCTCCGTTTTTTAGGGAAAAATTTTATAGCTTTTTAAATAATATATATATATATATATATAATATAATATTATATATTATATATATATTATATATATATATTATTATTATATTACTATTTATATTATATATATTATATTATAATATATTACTATAATATATATATATATATCTAATATTATATATTATTATATATATTAAATATATATAATATAAATTATATATAATATTATTATATTATATATCTTTATAATATTATAATATATATATATATATATATATATATATATATATTATATATATATATATATATTATATAATATATATATATATATCTATATATATATATATTATTGATATATATATTATATTATCTATATATATTATATATATATATATTTATTTATATTATGTTATATAAATTTATATATATACTTATATTGTCATTAAAAATAATGCGAAATTAATACTTTCTATCTATATTCGTGTGTGATTTTCCGCAAAAACATTGTAAATTTAAAATTTAATTTTTAACGTAATGAGAATTAATGAGTATAATTATCTTGTTGCCGCAAAGAACTCTTAAAGAATTAAAGATGGAAAGGAAACGTTGTCGGAGAGTAACCGAGTCCCCGAGCGGAGTTGGAGCCGGGCCGGAGCCGGAGCCCGGAGCAGAGCGGAGCCGGATATTGAGTCATGAGATTATGGATAATATTATGCTCTATCGATATAAGAGAAGAGGATTCATCTTCTTGTCATCATAAAAAGTTGAATCTTCATTTTTTATGCTATTGGCAATATTGTTTACACCTTATAATGAAAAGATTCTCCATTTTCCGTTTAAAATTGAAAATCGATTTACTTCTCTCTCTCTCTGTCTCTCTGTCCCTCTCTTCTCTCTTCTCTCTGCTCTCTTCTCTTCTACTCTCTCTTATATTATAATATATAATATATTTATATATTTATATATATATTTATAATTATTATATTTTATATATATATATCATATATATATATTATATAATATATATATATGTATATATATATCTATATATATAAAATATTATATTAATATATATATATATATATAATACTATATATATTATTATTACAGTTAGTCAACACTGGGCGGCCTATTCAGAGGGAGGTGTTATATATATAATATATATATATATATATTATATTATATATTATATTATTATATATATATATTATTTATATATTTATTATATTATAAATTATATATACTATATATTATAGTATATATTATATTATACTCCTCCTCATATATTTATATATTATATATATATTATATATATATATTTATATATATATTATATATATTAATTTATATATATATTATATATTATTTATATATATATTTTGCCGTTCACACCATCACGCCTGGGCCCTTATAATTGGCAGGAAAATTAAGATTAGAAAGCCACCAAGCGATGCGGCGATCTCTCAAGGTGAGCGAGAACGTGGCTTTAAGAAAGGAGATAAATAGTTAGGGAAAACAGGAGAACAGCAAGGAGTTCCACAGTAAAGTTGAAGCTGGACAATAAGAGCCACACAGCAATTAAGCTTGGGTCTGTCAATATCACGCAAAATTTATGCAGAGGGCCAGACCTGTGTGCTACAGTGGAGGCAATGAGTTGGTGGCAATGTGATAGGTCACATACCCGAAGAATCTTTCTTCTAGGTCATATAGGAAAAATTGTTCGTTAAGTCCGTCGCAGAGATGGTGTCCAGAGAGTTTGAAAGAGGGAACCAGTTTTATATCTTTTTGCTTTTAGATCACCCTATCCAATAGAGCTTGAGCGGAGCCACAAATTTGAGAGCCAGGTATCATAAGGGAATAATGCTTCATATACGGATTAGCTGTTCAGAGGAAAAAATTCCTGCACATGACAGACTCCGAACCTTTTTTATTCCACTAAGCAACCATATGTAATATGAAGTTTCCAAAGATAATTTGTTGTTATAATTCCAGAAAAGGCATGTTATGTGATTAACAGGTGAGACGTATAGGAGCCTAAAGGAAATAGGAACCGTCTGAGGTGTCTTTTGAAGGGAAAGTTAAAGAGTGAGTTTTTAAGAGTTGAATTTTTACAAGTTGCAGGTTACCCACCGGAAAAAATCTTAATCCAGAATCGCAGAAATGATCGGAATGTGTACAAGACATTTTACGGCTTATATTCAACTGAAGTAAAGGATGTGAATGACGTGAGATGAGAGTTGAATATCCGGCTAATAACGGTTACTCGTTAAAAAGTAAGTCGAGGAGATCGTTGATGAAAGTTAGAATAAAGTTGAGATAAACAACTTCAGCGGAAAGCACAACTTAACGGAAAGGAGAAGAGACGCTGCAGTCACGAATGCTATTGGAGGATCGAGAGAAACACTTGACATGAGTAAAAAAGAGAAGGGGGGGAACCAAAGGAAGGAGACTTAAGCCAGTGAAAGTGCACACCGCTAAGTTTGATTGTAGCACCCACGCAAGACTGATACATAGTCGTAGGCAGAGCATAATTGTTAGATAAGGAAGAAGTATTCTAGTTCGAATACCGGGTCCGAGTATACTGACTGATCTGAAAGAGGGGAGTGAGAATCCGATGATCCATGAGGGAGAGTTAGAAGAGTTTCAAAGTTTTAGATAGAATTCCAAGATACGTTGTTGAGCAAATAGCGGCTAGATTGAAGGTCCGAGGCGGTTACTTTCTTACGGATTGGCTTGAAATTTTGTGCTTCCACAATCGAGGATGTGATTAGATAAGAATAGTAGTATTTGACGAAAGGCTCCAGTAAAGACAATCCTAAATACGAGGGATGCACCGGCCACTAGCTTCTGGTGTTCATGTCTAGGACTTTCATACCCGAATCATGGTAATCAAAGGTAAACAATGGGAACTGGAGAGAGGGAGTAAGGGGATGCAAAAATCGTCCGGAGACATTAGAGTGAAAAATGGGCCAGAGATTGGCTTTTCAGAGAGAGTTCGCTACAACGTCGAGCGATTAGAGAGGAAAGAAGATTTCAAAGTTGTTAGAGATGTTTTTGGAACGAGGCCATAATTTTTATCAGTAGAGAACCATCTCTCT
>JABUQX010091378.1:10000-14143 GCA_015478945.1 Trachelipus rathkii | reverse complement strand
GGCGGGCACATTGAATCTATACTTTAGGGATTTAATAAAATGATATATTATAATAGGTAATTAAATCAATTTCCATCAAAATGTATATCAATCAAACGGCGAATACATCCACGTAAATTGATCAGGTGTTGATGCGATAGAGCTAGTGTGTTTTGTATAGGGGTGGTTGAGTGATGTAGAGATGCTGTGTGGTGGTCAGGATGTAGTTATGTGTTCTTGTGGTGGTGTAGTATTGTGATTGTGATTGATGTGTTTTAGTTAGTTGTAAGTCGATTGTGTACGAGTTTTCCTATAATGTTACTTTACACAGAAAATTTTCGCGTTTGCCGGCATAGGGTTGTTGCATGGTTGATTAGACTTAAAGTTTTATAATTTAGAAAGAATAAACATCTTGCGGTTAAGATGATGGAAGTGTGAGGAAAGATAGAATTATTATGAGAGAAATTCTCTACTGATTTCTTTGATACATTGTCTTATGGTGTTTCGTGTTACTATTCTTCTGTTATATATTCTTATTTTCTATAATTTATTTCTATATATAATATATTTTACTGTTAGTTTATTATTTAATTCATTTATTATTTATAGACTGATTTTTGTCTTGGGCTCCCTCGCCGCACCCCAATCCCTCGGCATATGCCCTTTTGTATATTATTTATCTTTATATTATTATACTTGCATTATATTCTTAATTCTATTATATAATTTGTATTAGTATTATTTATATTATATAGTTATTATATATATTTATAAGTATTTATAGTTGCTTGTATGCTTAAATGTTTTACAGAGTGTCTCAGGTCTCTTATATTACTAGTATATATAGTACTAGTATATATATTAATAGCTTTATATAGAATTCTTATTATTATATTATATCGATTATAACTGGTTCAAATCAGAAGGTTATTGATATTTTCTTATATATACAATTTTATTCTCCAAATTTAATGTGCTTTATATTCTGATCTATTATCCTTACGTAGCCTGTTTTGATGTTGGCGTAACGGGGCTATTATATGGCACTGTCTATATTTTATTATTTATATTATTCTATTTAATTTGTTTATTTTAGTTTTGTATTGAATTGTTAATCTAATCCATTAGATTTATAGTAGTTATGTAGTATATCTGTGGTTTTTTAGTTTTATTTTTATCTTTTTTTCTTTTTTTTATTAGCGATACAAGTGATTTGTTTTATTAACTATTATTAATAGTATGTTATTATCTATATATTATTTTTATTTTTGTTAGTTATTTTAGTTAGCAATTTCTTTTTTATCTTTGCTTATATATATATTAGATTATCTTTTTAATTTTATATATTTTATATTATTCTATATATTTATTATATTTTCTTTTTGTTAAATTTATTCCTTTCTTTTTTGTTATATTGTAATTTATACTTTTTATGATGTTATTATATATATTTTTTTTGGATTTATATATATATTATATTTTTTTATTATTATATTGCTTTTATTTATTTTATATTTTTATGATTATATTAGACTTTGGTTAGGAACTAGTATTTAATTTACTTATGATTTTATTTAATTGTGATTTGTGGTAGGTAGGTGGTATTGGTGAGGTGTATGGGATGTGTGTGTTATGTATGGTGTGGTGTTGGGTGGGTTATGTGTTGTGATGTGGTGGTGGGCTTGTGTGTGTGTGTGTTTGTGTGTGTGTGTGTGTTATGGTTTGTTTATATGTTGTTTGAATATGAGGTTTTGGAATTATGGCGAGCCGTTGGGGTTTGATTTTTGCATGGAGAAAGTGGAATGAGGTTGTATAGTGGAGGTATGGCTGATAGCTGCTTCTTCTTTTTGAAGAAATATTTTATTATTTTTTCCTCACTCACAGCTCGGGAGGACGGGGACTCCCGTAGACAAATCGACATGTCCATATTATTAGGGTCTTCATTTAATCTTTTCGTGAACCCCCTCAATCGTATTTTGACCCACTAATTTACACCTACTTAGACACCGACTCGATTTGAGCCTAGAAGATCTCTACTAGCAAGAGTCCTTAGGCATAAATGAGGAATCTGACGTATGTTCCATGGATGACCTTTACTTTAAGAAGGTCCACGAAGGCATTAAGTTTGTGGATGGAAGATACAGTAAAGAGTTTTCCTGCATGAGGACGTTAACAAAGAAGAGCCTTCTTACTATTGAAGTGCGGGTTCTCAATTTTTATCCTTGATCTTCAGTGCTGGTTCTCAATTTTTGACTTCATCTTCAGTGTTGGTTCTGATTTTTTTTGTCCTTGATCTTTAGTGCTGGTTCTCAATTTTTGCCCTTTATCTTAAGTGCAATCTCCATTTTTGTCCTTTGTCTTAAGTGCTGGTTATGCATTTTGTCCTTGATCTTCAGTGTTGGTTGTCAATTTTTTTCCTTGATCTTCAGTGCTTGCTCTCAATTTTCATCCTTGATTTTCAGTGCTGGTTCTCAATTTTTTTCATTTATCTTAAGTGCTCTTCTCAAATTTTGTCCTTTATCATCAGTGCTGGTTCTCAATTTTTGTCCTTGATCTTCAGTGCTGGTTCTCAATTTTTGTCCTTGATCTTCAGTGCTGGTTCTCAATTTTTGACTTGATCTTCAGTGCTGGTACTAAATTACTGTCCTTGATCTTCAGTGCTGGTTCTGATTTTTTGTCCTTGATCTTAAGTGCTGGTTCTCAATTTTTGTCCTTTATCTTAAGTGCTGTTCTTCATTTCTGTTCTTTAGCAAAAGTGCTGGTTCTCAATTTTTGTCCTTGATCTTCATTGCTGGTTCTCAATTTTTATCTTTTATCTTCAGTGCTGGTTCTTCATTTTTGTCCTTTATCTTAAGTGCTGGTTCTGAATTCTTGTCCTTGATCTTCAGTGCTGATTCTCAATTTTTGTCCTTGATCTTCAGTGTTGGTTCTCAATTTTTCTTTATCTTAAGTGCTCTTCTCAAATTTTGTCCTTTATCATCAGTGTTGGTTCTCAATTTTTACCTTGATCTTCAGTGCTGGTTCTCAATTTTTGACTTGATCTTCAGTGCTGGTACTCAGTTATTGTCCTTCATCTTCAGTGCTGGTTCTCAATTTTTGTCATTGATCTTCAGTGCTGGTTCTCAATTTTCTACTTGATCTTCAGTGCTGTTTCTCACTTTTTGTCCTTAATCTTCAATGCTGGTTCTTAATTATTGTTCTTGATCTTCAATGCTGATTTTTTCGAGACATCTTCTTTCCTCTTGTACCGTACTAAATTTTGTTGTTTTTGAGACCAATTGTACAATATTGTCTATCACAATTGTTTTCAGTGAAGATGAGATGAAAAACTAGGATTTGTATCTTACAAATCATTGAGGTAGCTACTTTCAAATATTATTAACCTTTAAAGCAACATATTCAAGTCCAGTTTACTCCTAAGTGTTTCTTTCATTACGGTAATATTTAAAACATGTTAAATTTGTTTAGATTATATTTACCAAAAAGAAAATGCCCATTATTTAAAACTCCGTTTGCATTACCTTGTTGTAGATATCACTGTTCTTAGTTATTTAAGAAGTGGTATAAAGGGCTGAGTAGCTGGTAATATTTTTTACTGTCTCCATTTTATAATTGCCCGCCAGCTGCAAATCCAACTCACTCATTTTAATATTGAGACTTTGGCCTCGTCTCTGAACCTCTTTCATTTTATACCTAGCAAAATTCTAGTCAAATTTTTAATTTGTTCCCTAAATTATTTTTCGGCTCCTGCTCCGGTCCCTTTTTTCTTTGACCAATAGTAGTATAACATTTTTAATTGAATCGTTTGTGGGCCTCCATCTATACATATTTTTTCACATGTTTTAAGAGCTTCTATACCATTTGTTAATCATCGCAGTTTAATATTTTATGTCATCAGAACTAAATTTGCAAAAAAGATTAAACTCTCTCTCTCTCTCTCTCTCTCTCTCTCTCTCTCTCTCTCTCTCTCTCTCTCTCTCTCTCTCTCTCTCTCTCTCTCTCTCTCTCTCTCCTTCGTATCTAGCGATCGTTGGTTGCATCATTTGCCGTTTACTGTTTCATACCGTGGGATTATTATTATTATTATTATTATTATTATTATTATTATTATTATTATTATTATTATTATTATTATTATTATATTATTTATTATTGATTAATTAT
>JABUQX010091377.1:5000-10000 GCA_015478945.1 Trachelipus rathkii | reverse complement strand
CTGCAACGTTGCACTATATAGTTAATTTATCTACTGTTTAATAGGTATTTTTAATTGTAATTATTATAGTGCAATATATTGTAAAATAAAAGTTTTTAACAAAACAAAAGTTGCATAAAACAAGATATATAATACACTAAAAAACTACGAAGAACAAGTAGAATAACTAATCAATAATATTATATACTGATATATATATATATATATAATATATAAAATATATTTATATATATAATACTATATAATATAATATATATAATATTACTATATATATATATATATAATATATATATATATAAAATATAATATATATATATATATATATATTTTTAATAATATATATATTATATATATATATTAATATTATATATATATATATTATATACTAAATATCTATATATTATACTAATATAATTATCAATATATATATATATATAAATATATATATATATATATATATATAAATATATATATATTATATATATATATATATATATAGTTATAATATATATATCTATATATTATAAATATAAAAATTAATAAGAGAGAGAGAGTAGAGAGAGATAGAGAGAGACGAGAAGGAGAATGGAGAGAAGAGAGAGAAGAGAGAGGAGAAAGAGAAGAGAGAGAGAAGAGAAGAAGAGAGAGAGAGAGAGAAGGAGAGATAGAGAGAAGAGAAGAGAGAGTGAGAGAAGAGAAAAAAATTAAGAAATAATGTATATTTTGGGTTATGTTAATAACACTTTTAAAAATCAATAATAATAATAGATATATAATATAATATGAATAATAAATAATAATAATATAATATAATAATATAATAAAATAATAACTAATAATAATAACAATAATAATAATAAAATATAATAATAATAATAATATAATTAAAATAATAATAATATAATAATAATAATAATAATAACCAACCCAATCTTGATATTCTAATTTTGACATTTCTACACGTGCAGGAAATTTCTTAATTGAGGCTGAGCTATCCTCTAAATAAAAGCCAAGCATTATCAATATCAAGTTAATGACAATGGAGACATTTTGAACATATTTAGTTGACTAGATAGAATTCAGACCCAATTCTATTGATATATTATTATTTAAAGATGGTAGATTAACTAGTTAATAAATAAAATTATTTTATTATTAAAATTTATATTTAATTAAATTTATTTTGTTTCATCAATGTTAAATTAGTCTTGAACTCTTCTCCGATGATGCCTGAAGTGGCCAGGCGAGATAGAAGGACGCACATGAAATACGCACATGTAGATACGTACACATGATGTTACGCGCGCGTACACGTGATTGTATATATTGTATGTACGTATGATGAGTCTCTTATATATATATATATGTATTATCTATTCATTATATTATATACCCTTCCCTTTTTCCCCCCCCTTTATCGTAATATATTTACATATGTGTGACGTAGTGCACACATTTGAGTGTGATGACGCAGTCATCAACATTACACGAGTTTACATACACACATACACAACACATTCACATACACATACCATTCACACACACGACACCACACACACACACCACACATATTATAATATATATATATATATAAATATAAATATATATATTATATATATATCTTCCCCCCTATATGCCTTTCCCTCCCCTATCTCTATTCTTCTCCATCTCTTTCTTCTCCCACTATCCTCTTTTCTACTTCTTTGTTATTCATTTACTCCTACCCCTTTGTCGTTTCCATGACTAACTCATCATCATTGCCCTACCCTTATTCTTCTCCGCACACACACACACACTGCTTCGGTTCGCCCGTTTTTCGGTTGCCTTTCCAGCAGCCACCGCAGCCGCCCGCGCCTTCGCACCGATCCTCGCCACCGCCACGCCAGGGTCCTGATTCGCTTTACTTTCTTATCGTTGCATCTCTTGTTCGCGTCATTAGGAGAGAGGAGTTTATCCCCACTTCCACTCTTTTATTCCATTGTGATATTAAAATTTGAACGGATGGGAATCTCGTAAATCCGTCTCACTGTCCTTCAACCTCAGCAGTGTCAGAGACCGAAGCTTATCTGCTTTCGCTTGAAGGGCCTTCCAGGTAGTGAAACAAATAATCTTAACAAACTTCCCTTGAAAGACACTCAAAGTATTATTTTAACATTAAATAAAAATGAATAAAATTCCAA
Source organism: Trachelipus rathkii (assembly GCA_015478945.1). Lineage (NCBI taxonomy): Eukaryota > Metazoa > Arthropoda > Malacostraca > Isopoda > Trachelipodidae > Trachelipus > Trachelipus rathkii. The sequence goes on along the minus strand of JABUQX010091377.1, from coordinate 7,820 downwards.
TTTCCCATGCTTTTTTATTTCGAAATTCACAGTAAATATAGCTAACTTGACCGTAACCATGGCATTAAAATCGGAGGAAATTGGTCAAAAGGATTAAAAGCTTCTTTTTTAAGCCTGAGTACCTTTCTCCTATTTTATCTTTTGCCTCCATGACAAAGCAGAATGATCGATTTTGACAAAATAAATTATTAGTTATTTTACTTTACTTATTATTATTATATATTATATTATTATTATATATTTATTATTATATATTATATATTTTCATTATTATTATTATTATTATCTTTTATTATTATCATATTATTACTTATATATTCTATTATTGAATCATTTTTTGTGTTACATAGTATTATTATTATTATATATTCTTATAAAAATATTACGGAAATTATTAAATATAATTTCTATATTTAAAATACATTCCAACTAATATATATATATATATATATATATATATTTTAATTATATATATATACTATATATATATATATATATATTATATATATAATATATAATATTATGTAATATATACTAACATTTAGGATATATATATATATATAATAATAATATATATAATAATATATATTATATATATATATATATATTATATTATATTAAATATTAATAATAATATATATATATATTATATTATATAATTAAATTTATTTAATTAACACATTTAGTAATATATTATATATTATATATATAATATATATAAATATATAATATTATATATATATATATATATCATATTATAGCTTTAATATATATATATATATATCGTACGAACGAAAAAAAAATGAAATTCGGGATTATAAAACCAACAGGAATGGCAATTGGAAATGCAATTAACCACACCAGTTCCAGTTATTGACATATATATATATATTATATAAATATTATATATATATAATTATATCAATATAATATATAATAATATATTATTATATATAAATACATATATATATATATATTATATATATATCTATATAATAGTAATATATATATAGATTCAACAGATCTCGGATTAGTTGCAGTAAAAACTAATGGAAGACGAGAAAAAAAGTAAAAATTCTATTTATGGATAAAAAACTTCTCTTAAAAATTTAAACATACAATATTTTACTTATAGACAATACATTTTTCGCACATTCTTTCGCATTTTTAATTAAATATTAAATACAATTAAAAAGGAAGAAATTTGAAAAAGTATTGATAGATAAAGAACTGAACGGAATTACCTTGATATTGATATAACGTGGCAATTTCAAATAGCCTTCGCGTTGGAGACGCGAATCATAAACCATCACTCAGCTTGGTCCAATAGAGCGAACTTCCGGCGCCTTCGCCTTGCCCGGCACAATTGAGATGAGCAATATATATATTATACTAATATATAGATATATATTATATATTATATATAATATAATATATATATATTATAATATAATATTCATATATAGTACAGTATAACATATATAACTATACTATATAAATAATATAAATATAATATAAGTATATATATAAATAATATATTATTATATATTAGATATATATATTTATTATATTGATCACATGGCGGCTTCGATTTAGTTGATAGTAAAGCGATAGTCGATGCAAGACTGCACAACGAGATTTGAACAATTTTTGTAACAATTTAAAACATCACAAATTATTTATTCATAGAATACAAATTTTTTCGCCACTTCTTTCGCATTTTAATTACAATATTATAATTACAAAACTTACAAAAGAGAATCTTGACAAAATATTGAGTTGGAGGTGTTTATCAACCATCAGCACAAGTGTAAAATAGAGACGAAGCCGTCTGCCTTAGCTGAATAGCATTCGAGTTAGATTATATATATAGATATATATAATATAATATATATAATATATATATATATTATATATATATATATATAGTATATATAATATTTATATATATATATATATATATATATATATATATATACTATATAATATATATATATATATATATATAATATAAATATATATACTATATATATTTTATTCTTATCTTATTTCAATTACGCTGGAAAGTTTGAGAACTTATCTGCCTCTAAGAAGAGGACAAAATTTCTTATTTTCATTTATATTATTTATATTTTCTTATTTTCAGTTTAAAACGTAATACCTCCTGATTCAACGCGAGTCAGTAAGATATTGCAAAAGTTGAAAATGAGTTAATTGTATTTATATAATTATTAGGCTGATTCATCTATATTTTTATTATCGTTTTGAATAGACTACCTTCAACAAAAACCCTTGATTTACAACGTTTCATATAGGTTATTTAAATGGATATAGTATTATATATATATATAATTTATTATAATATATATAATATATATATATATATATATATAATATATTATATATTATTATATATATTAATAATTAAAATATAATATTTATATATGATTAAATATCGCTTATCTATGAATTTAGTTTTCTTAGGTGATTCAATGCTGGGGCAAGTCGTGAATATTTCATAAAAACTCTTCTTGTCTAGAATTTACATTTTTTTGAAAATGAAATATTTTCCTGCTAGCCTTAATGAATATCTTCTACTTAGAATTTTATGTTTATTCTAAATGAAATTTTTATTTTCTCTGTCAATATTTGTTCATCATATTTCAAAGTAAAACAAAAAATAAAAATAAAAAAAATTACTTTCAATTTTAAATCCATACTAAGTATCTTAATAATATAATATATATATAATATATATACTATTAAATAAAAAAATATATATATATATATTTAAAATAATATAGTAAGTAGTATTAAAAT
>JABUQX010091376.1:0-24646 GCA_015478945.1 Trachelipus rathkii | reverse complement strand
TTGAATTTCTAACATTCTCTGGCAAATCGTTTATGGTGATCCAGTATACCTAATTGGGTTGCAGTTTCAATAAATATTTTCTGTTGTCTAGAGGATAATTGTTAAATCCTTTTATAACTTGCTGAATATTAGGTTCAAGCTTCAATGAGAATTTTCTAATGGTTCTGGAAGCTGTGAGGGTTTGCAAATTAATCAAGATTAGATAAAGCTGGCAGTTTTATCATCGTAAATCATTATTTAAGGAATATTTTTTCAATTAGCAAGTTTTAAGATCGATATACAAACAAGCCATAAAGAAAGCCATTTATTAATACTATCTTGCGTTTAAATACTATTTGGCAGTATCCTACATTATTAGTAATTTACGAAAATCATATTATCTTTTTCCTTACGTAGATAGTCCTATCTAAATTTAATCTCTACACAACTTAACATATTTAATGCTATAACTCTTTATCTATCACAGGGATTTGATTCTTTAAATAAACCTATTTTTATATAAACTATTTATACTAATATTATTGAGTCAGAATTAATGAAATAATTCTCTACACTCTTAATAAATATATAGCGAAATTCATTTCATAATAGTTTTTCTCAAAATTTAATAAATAAACCTCTAGGTGGATCTCATAATTAGCAAAGATGATCACTATAGCAACCTTATATTGAGCAATATATATATATATATATATATATAGTATATATATATATATATATATTATATATATATATATTATATAATATTATATATATATATATATTATATATATATATATATTATATATACTTATTTATTATATATATTTTTAGGTTAAGATATATTTTAGACAACTTAATATTATATATAATAGATATAATATTTATTTATATATATTCGATGAAATGGCTATTGCAACCTAAAGATGCCAACATATTAACGGTGTTATCTGTTTATGAAAATTTTCAGTCATAATCTCATTCAGTTCTTGTTGATATTTTTCCTAGATTAGTTCTCCAAATTGATTTTGGAAGAGCACCAGCTAACAGTTTAGAATTCACACATTTTCACTTATATCTTCTTCCTTCACTTTGGACAAATGATTTGCATGTATCAGTGTTTTTGGTATTAAACAGGTTTGTATACCCAAATTGTAAATGTAACTTTCTCAATATTTGTTTCCTCCCATGTTTTTCTATTGTTTACAGGAAATCTCTCTTACCTTGGCCACTTCGTACTCAGTTTTTCCAAATATACATTTCCCTTTTCGTACCCTCTGATGTTTCCTTCATCATCCTTATCTTTTTTCACTGATGCTGGTATTCTCCATTTCCATCTTTCTCCATATACTGTATGTATACATCTTGTATCCACAGTAGCTTCTAAATCTCCATATTTGAACTCTTCATTTACTTCTTTCATATAGTACGTTGCGCCCTTGTTTATTCTTTTTAATTCTCTCTATTTTCTCTTTTATGATAAACTTTGGGCAATCTCTTTTCAAATGTTCTTCAGAATTGCATATTAAGCATTTCACAATTATTCCATCTTTTCTAAGGGATTTTTCGTATTATGTTATCTTCCTTGCTCTCACATTTCTTCTGATTACATTCAACTCCTTTATAGTTTTCTCTTCATTATTGCAAGGGGGACTGGAATAATCTTAATAAAGCCGTTAATCTTTTCATACACTTAGGTGTTCTGTTCCACATGCTGCCAGTACCATTTATGTGTGATTTTCCTCTAATCCTGCTGTTCCTTATAAATGATAACTTAATCATCTCATCTGACGTTTCTCCTCCACCTTATTGTTCTTATCTATTAATATACTCCTTCATTTCTTCTTCTTTCTTTTTATATCACAAAACCTCATCACCTTTTGGAACCTTTCTGTAACTTTTCTATCCCAAAGCGTTTTTCTAGTGTCTCCAAATTTTTTTTCACCTTTTCTGTTATTACTTCATTATTTAAACTCTTTACTGCTTCATGCGCCTTACCGATCTTCAATCTTCAATCAATTCCTATTCCAGTTATAACAGCCAAACCTCAAGCTTGTCTTTGTATTCCTCAAAACATTCTCCTTCTCTTCTGTCATTCTTCTTAGCTCCTTAATTTTGCTTCTACTACCACTGAAATATTAAATTAAAGTTGGTAGTTGAGAAGGCCTCAAAAAACAATCCCTTAAGAAGGTATATTTGAAATTCCTCTTTAACAAACTGATCTGTCAAAGAGCTCTTCTTTTCTGCTATCAAGGAGCAGGATGAAAAATGCTGTGATTTAAGTTCTCTTGTTGAAAGCATCATCGTTGCTATTTAAAAGTGTGGACTACAGAACATGAATCATACGCTCAATTATCCAATCAATTGTGGTACATTTTACCTATGTTTTACCAAGTTATAAAACTAAAAGTTTTAGATGCATGAAATACTTGAGCAGACATAATATAATTTAATCGAAATATAATTAAAATTTTTAGGGTAGGAGAGGAAAGAATTAACTAGTGAAGAGACTAGGGTAGTAAAAAAATATGCAACCATGTAAGTAGCCAAGTAATGCTAAACAAAAATTTAAATTCACAAACAGAGGAGCTCCCAAATCGAAAGGACGAGGAAAAAAATAGTATTTCAGAGAGTAAATGATTCCTTCAATAACTTAACAAAGAGATCTTACAAAGTTATTAACAGAATTAATTTAATTATGAAATTTATTTATATCCATTTATCTAATCATACATGCTGAGAGTGGAATTCATTTTTATACTAATTTACATTTTAACCCTGCAGGACAGTTCACGCTATATTTATTAATAGTATTTCTATGAATAAATAGATAAGCTATATACTATATATAATTATATGTATTACTCATATTGAAAAACATTTATTTAGTTGTCAGTATTTCTACTTTTGTGTTTACTTTTAACACAACTTATTAGTTATGACTTATAAAATAAAATCTTTGTCAATTGACTAAATATGTATTTTTCAGTAAAGGAACAACAATAATAGAACGTCCATCAAAATTGAAATCACAGTAATCTTCCAGAAGACAAATAAAGTGAAAGCTAAAATTCCAATTCATTTGGCTCGGCTTATATACTTTATTTTTGTTTTAATGGATTTTTCTATTTTTACTTTATAAAGCAAGTTTAAAAAGATTTATCCTTTTCCAATTGCAAAAATCAAAAGTAAAAGGAGACTTAATCGTCTGTGTCTCCTAGTATATTCTAGAGGTGTAGACATAATATTAGGCAATTCAACTACTGGCACTCGGCTTCTAGTAGAGTGGCCTGGACGTATTTGCATTTCCTTCAATAACTCATCGAAATGTACTAGAGATAAAGCACTATTATCTAAATGGACATTAGCTGGATCGCCAAATACCTCCCCCACTATTTGAAAAGGGGGAACCATGTCTTCAGATAAAGGCGAAGACGCTAACCCACCTGCAGGAAGTATAGAAGGGAGAGGAGGCTTTGGAGGGCTAAACCCATAAAATTCGATTCTTTGAGAACCAAGAGAACTATCAGAATTCCAAAGATCTGACCGATCGGCAGGAAGAACATCCATAGGATTTGTTTCCGACCCATCTACCGAATCATCGGGAGACACTGACCAGGAAAGACTAGGTCTATCCATAAAGAAGGAATGTGAATTGTAGGTATTTTCTCCATCCACTACATTTAAATCTGTATTATCAATATTTTCTATGTGTAGAGGAAGATTGACCAAAGGATTAGGGTTATTCCCCAAAACAGGGTTTGCTATTATTGAAGGATATTGAAACCGGGAAGGGTAATAATGAGTATACATGTCATGGTAATCTAAAGAGGGCGTAAAGATACCACCACCATGGACGTCTATAGGATCCTCGACACTGGGTATGGGCGGATCAGTACCATTTACTAAAACTTCTTCAGACAGCCGGGGGTATATTGACTCTAAATTACTGGGAGATATTTCTGAAGAATTAGGAATTACACTAGGGGTTAATGAAAATTTAACTTTGGGGATTGATGTGTGTAAAGAGCTGGGAGACAAAGAAGTGACTACATCCATAGATGGACTAACCGGTTCCTTTTGGTCCACTTGTATGTGGCTGACTTCAGAAGTTAAATCAGGTAACTGGGCATATTCATCCACCGATATAGGGTTCAAGTTTAAGAAGCCTTCAAAATCAGCTTCCAACTCTTCAAAGGGATCACAACTAAAGTTGAGCGAGGAACGTTCAGAAGTACATTCGGATGAGATCTCTGTTTGATCATTATCCTCTGACTTGAGATCAGACTCATCAGGGGGATCATCCTCATCTTCAGAGAAAAATGCTGAACTAATTTCTTTATTTCTAGTAAGATATTTTCGTAAATAGTGAGGAATATCAATCCATTCCCGCAAGTGGAAAAATAGACCTTCTGTATCCTACTAGGGGGATTATTATATCGTTGTATTACATATGTCACCCTGTTGGGATTTGGACTTCTCAACCCGGTAAAAGACGTTCCCATTCTCAGGGTTCGCCACGATGGGGAACAATCGAATTGTCCAATGGTTTTTTTTTCAGAAAAAAACCAGCTTGAAAAAACCTGAAAAAAAACAAATTTGAGTTTTTTTTCAAAAAATTTTAAAGAATTTAAGATTTTTTTTTTTTTTAAATAGTTAATTGGTTGGGTTTAACGACGTATAAACGAAATATTAGTCCATTAAAAAAAAATTTTTAATTCCTAATCATTTTATTTATTTTTTAGTGTTTTTCTTTCAAATTAATCACTTTCATTTATTAAGAAATTTGTAAATTTTATACACAGCTTTGCTGGCCTTTTGTACACCAAGCCTGTTTCTTAGCTTAGACCAGATATGGCCAAATGTTGAGAACACCCTCTCAATAGAGGCAGAACTTGGTGGAAAGCTTAAAAGATCTGAGCAGAATCCTTTTGGCAAGATGATTTTTTTTGTATGTAACGTTTTTTTCCATAATTTCAGTTAAAAGCAAGAATTTTAAACGCAAAAGATTTATACCCTTTCGTACCGTAAACCGGGGCAAAATGGGCTTCAAGGGGTAAAATGAGTCAAGTTTTTATAATATTTAATATATTTTAATAATGGAAACCATTAGGAGTTTCCAATTATGGTTTTTAGTTACTTTAATAATTCTATTAAATTATTTTGTAGTTATTTAATTAAATACTTAATAATGAATAAACTCAACAAAAATTTTAATTTTTTCAGAAATTGAAATTGTAAATTTTAAAAATATTTCCTAAGATTTTGCAGAATCTTGGATACTGAATCTTTCAAAAACTCCATTTAACACAATAAAAGAACAGTGTAAAGGTACGCAGTTTTTCATCTCATAATTTTTTACTTTTATAATGTTAGTTTGGTAAAATATTTAAGGGTTTCACTTATGGGCTAAAATGGTTCTGCTCATGAGGGAAAATGAGTCACTATATCTATAACTATAAATAACCTTTTTTTTTATATAGTTTTTAATAATATTTCCCTTTTATACGGGTATTTAATGTCTTTGATTTAATTTTAATTTTAACTAATAATTAACAACATAGCCTATTTCCACTTTGCAGATGCCCAGAAAGTACCAGTACGTACCAAAGAAGGTAGGTGTCAGGTGACTTATGTACACCCCAAGAAGACTCTACAGGCTATTTATAGATGTTGAACGATGGTGCGCATGGTAATCGCGATACAGACAGAAGAATACCAATCTGCATAATGAACACCTCTTTCAAGTAAAGGATAAAGGTGAAGTTTCAAACCCGGAAGAAGTGGTTTAGGTACAGTCTTTCTGAGTTGTGAGGAGAGGTGTCTCACGGAACAGCTAATACTCCTTAGCCATGGAAAAAAAATAATTTTTTTTTTGTAAAATAATTTGTTCATTTAGGATAAAATATAAAACTTCTTTTTTTTTTAATCTAATATTCGAATATTAAAGCATATAATAAAAAATTTATGGAGCATTCGATCTTCTCGTGTGTGCATAAAACTGTGAAATAAAAACAACAACATCTCATTAAAAGGTTTCTTTCAAACAAGGATTTTGTTAAGAATCTACTTTTATTTGGATAAATTCCTTAGAATTAAAAAAGTCTATGTCTGAATTTTGATATAATCCCATTTTTTTATTTTTGGCAAAGTAGTTTCCCGCTTGGCTTCACTACCACTTTTAAATACAATGGACCTCATCCCCGCTTGGTTTTAACAGGATTTCTGTTGTCTGTGTGCGCTTCGTCTACCTGGGTCACTATCTCTCGAAGTAACGTAAAGAAGTCGATGATATGTTTCACGATTACCTGTGTTTATCATTATCCGATCAATGACTTTTTGAAATTACTTCAGATTATCCGCACTCAACGACAGATTCATCAATCCTTGTTATTGTGATAAACGAATGAGTCTACTCTTGTATTTTAGATAACTTCTTTTCTTTTCTCCTTTTCTTTGCTTTTTACGGTATTTTGCGCAGCTCAACTTTTTCGACATCACTAATATCAAATGCTAAGTCACCTAACTTGTTTAAAAAATAAATGATGTTCTATTTCTGAAAACTCAATTTTTAAACTTATTTAATTCTTGAATAAATCATCAGAACGATGCACTTCATGTATGGCTATAGTCGCAGTAAACGTAGGATGTTTAGGCTAGCAATAAAAAAATATTTAGTCACAGACTCAAAAGTAACGCACTGAATATCGGCAAATGAATGAAAATACGCAATCAGGGTTGCCAGATGAGATGAAAATGAAAAGGCAAATTAATGTCAAATAAAGACAATCTTTAAACAATTTTCTTTTTTGACATAAAGATAGGCGATTAAAAATGGTGATGGAAAAGAAATATATATATATAGTATATGTATATATACTATTATATATATATATATATACATATATTATATATATAATTATACTATATAATATATATAATATATAATTTATTATATATATATATTTATATATACTATATTATATATATAATATATATACATATATATAGTTATATATAATACTTATATATATATATATATATAAAATATATATTATATAATTATATATATATATATATATATATAATATATGTATATATTTATATATATATATATTAAAATATACTATATACTATATATATATATATTATATAAATACAGGGTGATTCAAAACCTGTGACAAACTCGAGGCTGATAGAGCAAACGATAAGGACATTTATTGTTAAATAAGCTATATTGTATGACGCTTCGTTTCAAAGTTACGGATGATGTAAGTTAAACCACGTGATGTTGTTTGACACGTCGTTACTTCGTAATCAGAGATTTTGGGTATTCTAATGTTATGTATGTGTGCGTGCGTACATCTGTGTACTCCGAGGGTTGATAGGAGGTAAAATAAGGAATATTTTTGTTTCCCCAGCGTATGTGTTTTGACACGAGGTTGTAGAGCAAACAATGGTAGTTGTTATGTAATCTTTTTTTTGGGGAAAATTACAGGGTTGTTTCAAAGTCTGCCCTGTACTTATTAACATTCGTTACATCGCCGGTGCCGTTGCTGTCGACTTACGAACATGCTCATGTGCTGATTTGGATCAAATGCAGCGAATATTCGCTGAATCAGTTCCTCTCTTGTGTTGACTGGGTTAATGTTGTAGTTGTTTTGATAAAAAAAAAAAAAAAAAATTTAGAAGGGTGTGGTTGGATTTGGCTTGGAAAATGAAGGAGCGAAAACAAACACACAGTTTTAGAAATTTATTAAAAAAAGAAAAAGTCTGTCTGTCTTTTCTGTATTTAATCAAATCGTCAATCGTCAGTATTGTCAAATACAAATAAAATAAACCAAAATAAATCAATTTACTAAAAAAATCAATATGAAACAAAAGCCCATATAGAATAGATTAATATCAAATCAAAATAAATATGTATACTATAGATTTATATCAAATAAAAATAATTCCATATACAATAGAATAATATCAAATCAAAATGAATATATATACAATAGAAAAATACAGTCAAGTCGTTATCCAGTTTACAAAACAATTATATTAAAAAAAAAGCTATACAATAAATTTGATAAATTCAAAAAAAATAAACGATTATATTAACCTTTCCTTTAACCAAAATATTATCATCAATATATTATAAAAACAGGGTATATCAATCAAAAAAATTAATCAAAGAACAGTAAAAATTTCTTTCTACAAACATCATGGGGGACAATTTCAATGGGTAATTTTCAGGGGTCTCAATAGAAGGCGATCCACCGCCTTCAGTTCTCCACTCAGGGAATCAATAGATTGCCTCTGTCAGCTTCCTCTGGGAAACAATCCGGTTAAGGAGTAGGGGAAGAACATTCGATCTTACCCCTCAGCACACGATGGAAGGAAGAAACACCTCTTTTCTTAACTCAGTTAAGCCAAAACCAAAATAAAACTGGACAGGGTTTCGTTCAGTTTTTTTTTCTTCCCAGCAATACAAACTGGAAGAAGAAAAAAAACACCATCCATAAACATTCTTTTTTTTTTCAAGCAATAATATATAAAATAATAATAATAAAAATAATAATAATAAAAATAATAATAATAAGCATAATAATAATAAATAAGAAAAAAAATAATAATAATAATAATAATAATAATAATAATAATAATAATAATAATAATAATAATAATAATAATAATAATAATAATAATAATAAAAATTTAATAAGTTAAATAACTTACATAAATAATAATAATCTATTGTATATAATAATAATAATAATAATAATAATAATAATAATAATCTCAAATAATTATATGATAATAGTAACCATACTTAATAATAATAATGTAAAAAATAGTAAAATTAAATAATTTATAAATAATATAATTGATTAAATAATTAGTTATTATAGAAGTATAGTATAATAACAAGAATAATAATAATAGTAGAGTTCACTATATAATAATAATAATAAAATAGTAATAATAATAATATCAATTAATCATACATCAATTTTAAAAAAGTGATAACAATAATAACTCCTCACTACATCTCATACACAGCACACTTATCACTAATATTATACTGATAATAATCAATCATACAGAATACAAAATAAATCTTAATTCAAAAAAAAATCTTAGTCCTCAGTCAAATATCTTGTCAAAATGGTAAAAGAAAAAAATATATAAAAATTCAAAATTCTTCTAACCTAATAAAAATAAAGTTAATAAAAACTTTTTCTGATGGAGCAAAATACTTATTTTATCCCAATACTTATTCACTTATTTGGTAAATTAAAACATAAAAATTTTCCTTCCATTTCACCACCCATAAGTATACTGGCAACTGGGCTTGCCGGTCCTTGATGACTTTCCATTCTTCCTTCTTCACCACCAGAATCTAAAAAAAAAAAAAAAAAAAAAAAAAAAAAGGAGTAAGAAGAACAAAAACAAAAAAATAAATTCCCCCGCAGGATCTTACGGTAAATTTCGCCGGTGAACTCTGATGGAATTGCGTGCAGATTTGTCCTCGTCCATATGTGCTGTTTCTGCTGGTGAGTGCATCCAACGCCCTGTGCAGCCGCCTCATCCGGTAACAAACTGTGCAGGAAAGGCAGGATTATTCATGCTCCGTTGCAAAAACCACAGGCAAATGCACACGGGTGCGTAGTCTGTTTGTCCAGTCCTTGTACTTCTGTAGGTGGTATGCATGAAGGATTTTGACTCTTGCAAGACCCGATCAAGACCGACTGATTTGACCCATGGCATGTGGCAATGGGCGCGTTGTTGCCTAGTTCGAGGGCTCGTTGGCGCACTCTTCAAGCACCTTTCTTCAGGACGGCAGGAGTGCTGTATTTACGCGGTCTCCCACAATGCACCGGTGTTAGGGAGCTATAATCGTGCGTCGATAATCTTAATTTTCCCTTAGGTATTAATTGAAGTGAAGCGGCCGTGTTCAGAACAGGAGGGCTTTAAATCGCACCCCGGCATGCTGAATTAAATAAAGCAATCTAAATTAACGCACCAATATTTTAATTAAATAAGCAGTCACCCAATTTACCTTAATACCAGATAGCTAGCCGAAAGACGCTTTAACGCTAATGTTGGGGTTGGTCAGTAAGGCGGGACAGGCAAAATGGATAATAATTAGTTAATAATTTTTTGCGAGTCCGAGTAGTAATACAATTATTCAGCACATCCATCAATGAACACGGATATAGAACGATTTATTTTATATTTTTATTAATTCTTTATTTACATTAATTGTATAAGTTTCCGAAATTATCGCTTTATGCAAAAAATTATGAATAATATTAATGATTCGATCGAAATCAAGCAACATAATATTGATTTTAATTCTTACTTGTTCGACCTAATCGTTATATGTGTTTATTATGCCTTGGGAACTGTGTTAATAGGAATATATAAAAGTATAAATACTAGCTTCAATTAACCAATGACGAGATTCCTTCTAGAGTGATTTGGAATAATTCGGCTTTCTGAAGAACAATACTATTCTTGTGAGATTTTCCTTTTTCTTTGACTAGTTTTTCTTCTTAATATTAGTTACCCTTAATGATTTTTCCCTTAAGATAAGTTTTTTCTTGACTAATTTTCTTATTTTATGTTCTTAATCTATTTCATGTATTTACATTGGACATGAATATCTTGAAAGGAAGATATTTTCCAGAGAGAAATAATATGTGTTGAGAGGAGAGCAGGCAATAATATATCTTCCAAGATGAAATCTGAATGAAGACTATAAGCAAGAGACTAAAACCAAACCTAGGAATTGAAACCTGAATAAGAGAAGACAATTACAATCAGCTTAAAAGTTTGGCAATGAAAAGCTCACACAATTCATTATTTGAAAAATATTAAAATTCCATAATAATAAAAATAAATAATATATGAAGCTCTCTCTCTTCTCTCTCCCTCTCTCTCTTCTCTCTCTCATCTCCTCTCTCTCTCTCTCTCGTCTCTCTCTCTCTCTCTCTCTCTTTCTATCCTTTATAATCTATATTTTCCTCTCTCTTCGCTGTCTGTATCTCCCCTCTGTCTCTCTCTCTTGTTTCTCTCTCTCTCTCTTCTCTCTCCTCATCCTTCTCTCTCCTCCTCTCCTATTTCTCTCTCCTCTCTCTCTCTTCTCTCTCTCTCTTCTCTCTCCTCTCTCTCCTTCCTCTTCCTCTCTCTCTTCTCTCCTCTCTTCTCTCTCTTCTCTCTTCTTCTCTCTTCTCTGCTCTCTCTCTCTCTCTCCTCCGCTCTCTTCTCTCTCATCCTCTCTCTCTCTTCTCTCTTCTCACCTCTCTCCCTCTTCTCTCTTCTCTGCTCTCTCTACTCTCTCTCTCTTCTTCTCTCGTCTCTGCTTTCTCCTCTCTCTCCATCCTCTTGTATTCCCTCTTTCTCCTTCTCTCTCTCTCTCTTCCATTTCTACTTCATCTCTCTCTGAAATGTGTTTACATATCTGTTCTTTTTTAACAAAGAATTTTTGACCTCTCTCTCTCTAGTATATCTATATAATACTATATACTATATATATATATATATATATATATTTATATAATATATATATTATATATTATATTTTATTATATATACTATATATATATATATATATATATACTATATATATATATAGTTATGTTATATATATAATATATTATAGCATATATTATATAATATATATATACATTATATATATATCATATTATATATATATATATATATACTTATATTTATTAATAGTTATATTCACACAATTATTTGCTTTGTCTATGTTATTTGGAGTTATCCTTCTTTTCTGCTTATTTCTTTCTGAGATATTCATATTTCTTACAAATTACTCTTGTATTTTTCTGATAAATTTTTTTCTCCTTTATGGCTATGACTGATGTTTCAGACTGTATTTATTTCCACCTCGTACCTGCATACTATTATAAATAAAACTGAGTTTCAAATTAAAAATGATGAAAAGTTAACTTGATGAACTTCGAATAAAGTATGTACTAGTAATCTCCCACACACAGGTCCTGAACTGGGCTGGACCGTTAATACACGGACGAACAGGGTTCCCATTATCTCAAACGGCCGCCGGCTGGATAAAGGTCGAGCAAACATGTTGTGGTGCGTCGGGGTGATTTCTGTGTGGAGAAACGTTCCGGTACAAATGAAGTGCGCTCTTCGTTTTCATTGCGTGCGCCGCACCGTAACACTTATCATCATTGTCGGGTTAACTTCGGGGACAGAGTGTAGTGAATACGATTCGTAATCAATGACCTACCTGTACCAGAAATCACGCCAGGAATTTGGGCTGGCAAGTAAGGTATTGCCACGTGTTTCCGCAAGAGGCACTCACAAGAGAGCGTTAAGCTTACACATGTACGGCACCCACAAACACATTTTAAAAATCGATGTAAACTTAATATTCCGTTCGGGGTAAACCCTACTGGCGACGTGCGGCTCAACAGCAAAAACTAGTGGTAACCTTCAACCTCGGTCCGTAACTTTGAACAGGCGAGGCGTCATACAAGATCGAGGTTTATTTAATCATTAACTGGGTTCCTTTTATTGCTTTTTGCTCTTCAGGCCTCTGAGGTTTGCGTGAGAGGTCTTTCGAATCACCATCTGTATATATATCCGTGGTATATATATATATAACATTATACATATATATAGTACCTACTATAATAATATATATTTTTATTATAGTATATATTTATATATATATACTATATTATATATACTATCATTTTAAAACTTTACGTTAGATAAATTGGGTAGTGTAACTTGCAACGATTGTCAAATTTGTCATTCCGGCATCATAGCAGGTAACAAGGTGTGATGATATATCTGAAATGTGTTTCAAACATGTTTCCCATTCTACGCACTGATCGTCTCAAACTAGGAAAGATAAACAAGCAATTTTTTTTAAATAAATGGTATATTGAATTTTGAGTTTTTCAGATTTTAAATATATACAAATTAACCAAAATCAATATAAAAAAGTGAAATAATTAAAGCCAAATTTACAATTTTGCAACCTGATAAAATGTTGACAGATATCTTTTAAAACCAAGAAAAGGGGCAAAAAAATGAAAAATTACCCCTTTATAAGTGTCATGTGGGTGATATCTATTATATATTATATAATATATATTATACTATTTATACTATTATATATATATATTTTATTCATATAATGATACTTATATATATATATATATATATATATATATATTATATATATATATATACTTTACTTATATACTAATGTATATCCTATATATCTATATATATATATCGTATATTATATATATTTTATATATATAACTAATATATTATTATATTTAATAATCATTAGTGTAATGTTATTGGAAATTTCTTTAATTATAGTGATACTGGTAATTAAACTCTTAAATATATAGTGATTTTGTAGGCATAAAACAATTATTAATATTAAACTTATAAAGAATCATTAATTAATTTATATTAATATTAAAAATTAGTAATTAATTGGTGATGAATAGCTGAAATTATAGGTGTTTAGATTTATAATATATTCAATGATGATAATCAATAGTATGTATGGCGTATGTGCGTGTTGTATCTTCATGCATGTATTTAATATATGTATATATTCTATTTTTTTAATTTTTTATTACTACAAAAAAACGCCGGTGCTCAGTCGTAAGAGCTCCATGCAAACAAAGTCGAGGGTCCAGGTTCTGGCGCACTGGGTCGGCGGGAAGAATGTGAGCTACTTTCTTCCTTGGTTGGCGCTTTCACTCCTGGCTCGGGTTAATGAGTACAACTGACCCCTCCTAGATTAGGCTCTGCCTTGAGGGGCTCGTGTTTATCTGTAAAATATTTATAGTATCTACTATAATATATATATATCTATATCGTATATATAATATATACCATTATACTATAGTATATATATATATATAGTTATATAATATATATACTAGTATATAAGGTGAGTAATATATAATGGGATGGTAAAGAAATTACTGGCTCCTCTTGGGGATTGAAACACTGCCTGTTGCGAATGAAGACAATATGCCCGGTGCTATAACACTGAGCCATCCTCCAACCCCAAAAAATTGGAATTCAAGAACAGTTATGAAAGCAACTGGATCTCCCGTTCAAGGCGACATCACCGGTGTCTGCACCTGTCCTCTTCCGTATTCTTTTATGATTTTAGTTCAAGTTTAAATATTGCATATAGATCGCAATTAGAAGATGTAAATAAGAAAGAATTTTGTTTTTCTTTCTTTTATTTACATCTTCTAATTGCAGCAACTATGCAATATTTAACATCTAAAATATAAAGAACGAGGGTTAGGACACAGGCTGGACACCTGGTAATGTCGCTTTGACGGGAGCTCGGTTGCCTTTATAATGTTCTTGGAATCAACTTTTTTGGGGTTGGAGGAATGGCTGTTATAGTAGCATTGGGGTATATTGTCCTCATTTTCGCAACATGCGGTTGGTTCAATTCCAGAGAAGGCAGTAATTTTCTATTAGCGTTTCCATTGGGCATGTCTTCTTTTATTTACATCTCACTTGCCGATAAATTTTATTTTTTACAGTCTTAATTGCGATTTAATCATGCAATATTTTAACATTACTATACTTATTATACTTATATATATATTATATATATATATAATATATATCTAGTAATATATATATATATATATATATATATAATCTACTACTACTACTATATTCTATATCATTATATAATATCTATATATATATATATAATATGACGTATATCAACTACAATACAGTATACGTAGTTTTTTAAAAATCTATCAGCGCCTCAGAAATTTGCGCCCTGGGCCAGGGGGCATGGGGCCCATGCGTTTAATATATGGCCATGTTATCTACTCGCACAAATTATACCTAACATGCAAACGCACATGGGGAAATAATGGTTTATGCAGGAAGAGGATATTGCCAAGGATGATTTGGGATGCTGCATAGTTAACAACTTGGAATTGAAAAACAACTAAAATTCAAGATTCGAACTTAAAATTGATTATCCTAAACACGATATTTTAAGTGCTATCCGTTGTATTTATGAACACATAATAGATATTTTAAGTTTTTTAGAATCTGTGGCGAACTTTCGCCAAGCTAACACCTTGGGCCTCATTCAGGCTATAGAAACTAGAGAAACTGTTACTTTTGTAAGAATTAAAGTGAAAAGAAAATTTATTTTATGGTTTGTTTTGGGTGGGCAGTTTTATTTTTGCGTTTGATCTCTGTTTTTAAAATATTTGAGGGCGAGGATGGATGGATTGGTTTTTAGTATATCGTTTGTATTCGCCTGGATATTTATTGTAATTATTTATGTTGGAAATATATATGGATTCAATAATTTTCCTTTTTTGTGTTTGATTTGAATGTTTTAAGATACTTGTGTGTTAGGGGTTTATTTTGTGGTTGGTGAGGGTGGTTTGGTGGTGAGTGAGAATGCAGTTTGTGTTATCTCTTTGCAGGTTGTATGTGTGTTGGTTTTCATTCCAATTTTACCTTCAATATTTGCATAAAAAAAAATCTTCTTGGGGGCCAAGGACCTTAAGCCAAAAAGTTCACTGTGTGCCAACGATGTCCAACAACATGTAATATTAGATAGAATGTTGCAAAATATTGATGACATGGCCTGCCACTGAAAAAAAACCCATCAACAATTATTGTTGATGTGGCACATTTTGAAAATCACTGTTAACAATTATTGTTGACAAGGCAGTCAGCATGTTAAAGTCTCAAATGTCAGACCCTAACTATTAAAATTTCAAACTTCCTTCTCCGGCTCCATAAAACTTCAAATGTCCGACTTCCGACATCTTTTAATATTCCTACTCCAACTTCTCAACCTTGTTTTTAAGATACTGCTTTCTTTAACTGAAGATTAAGAAAACTTATTTCAATGGTTAACATTCTAGGCCTTAGGTTATAGAGTTTTCACTATTCAGTTTAATTTGATTATAATACTATTACAAAAAAGAAAAAACTTTGAAATTATATATGATTAAAAGTCAAGAGTCATAAGTTTTTCAGACTTCTGACTCCTGAATCCTATTTTGAGAAATTCAAACCCTTACATTGTATCTGAGAGGACTCTTTACATTTCTCACACTATGTTTCTCCTTCTTTTCTCATTCTACTTCCCTTCCATTTACATCAATTCATTACCCCGGCAACTCTGGTTGTGGTGACCTAGGATTAATAATAAATAATAATTTTAGATATTTTATACTTTGTCTCATCAAGCAAATAAATGTTTTTTCCATGAATTAATTAATAAATTAATTGAAATAAGAAATTTTATTTAGGTTTTTCAGTTATGCTAAGGGAGTTCAGAAAAAAGTACATTTTTTTTCCATTTGGGTTCACGTTCTATTTCAAATCATCTGGTCATGTACTATCGTGAAGCCTAAATTCCAGCTCATAATTTCATATTTCATCTACTCCGATGAATTTGGCATGTAGGAGATGAACTTTTTAAAAAAAGGGTTGCGTGCGGGACTTTTGCACTCTTTGGAAACAGATTGGGTAAATAGTAACGCCCCAGCATTGGGGGTGGAAAATGTCTAAACCAGTTGGTGAGGTAATAATTTTTTTTTGTTGAAGAGCATTTTTAGTCCTTTTTATGCTCCACTAGATATTCTTTAATTGTGAACTTGCACTTATTTTATCTACTTTTTAAGTGAAAGGTTTGGTCAGCTTTGGAACAAGAATGAGAACCAGTACAAGACCAGAATAATTCTTATGCATTACGAGAACGAATCACCAGAATAGGGATGGTTGACGCATGGGTGAGGCGCGGACCGCACAGCACACAATTTCTGAGTCCAGGTTCTGTACGGAAAAAAATGACGGGTGGTGCTGTGCGCTAATGGTGCACTACCTCATGGTGCGGTGATGTGGGAGTGAGGAGTTATTTATCAGATTTGTTTAAATTGTGATTAAATTTCCCCACAGTGAAATAAGTATAAACTCTCAGAGCATTGATACTGATATTTTTGTGCTTTATTAGAAGTGAGATAAAAAGTAATGTTGTCATGAAGAATTGATTAAAAATGAAAAGCGAATATCCTTTAGATTGCGAGTAAAGATCGGACTTGAAAATTCGTAGAAACAATCAAATGCTTATTGAATATTTTGTTTTCATATTTAAAGGAAGAATAAAATATTATAAACAATGAAGAATATTATTTTCAAATTTAAATATTTCGATCGAAATAGAATATATCAAATATATATGAATATATTTGTTATAAATTTTTGAAAGTAATAAATTTTCTACTATACATTATCAGGTTCTTCATAAGATATTACTTTTGACTTAATGGTCAGATAAGTCTATGACGTCAGTGTCCGCTTAATCATCCCAATATACTTACTCCATGAATGAATTTATTAGGTTTCTCCCTTGAAAGATCCTTGGAAGCAAAAGAAGTGTTGTAAAGAGTAATAAAGTATAAAGGAATAGTGATAGGATACAAAAGGAAACCTGCGACAGCGAACCATTGCTTTATACTTGATAAAATTAGTTCAAGAGTTAACTTACTAACCAAAATCGACAGGAACTGAACTCAGTTTTCAGGAAAGAGTTCTAGAAGAACTTGAGGAGGAGCACGATGGGGATGACGAAAGTCACATGAAGAGAGGAGAGGAAGAGAAGAGAGAATAGAAAAAATATAAAATAATCTTCTTATTCCCATATAGATTTCTATTTTTGTTCTCTCTCTCTCTCTCTCTCTCTCTCTCTCTTCTCTATATATATATATATATATATATATATATATATATATAATATATATATATATATAATATATATATAATATATATATATATATATATATATATATATATATATATATATATAATTATTAGTGATCAGCAGATGTCTTTTTTTTCGCATCCGCGATGGGATGCGGATGTTTGATTTTAACATCCGCAGATGCGGAAGAGATGCTTTGATATATATATATATATATATATTATATATATATATATATATAAAATATAATATATTATATATATATATAATAGGTATATAATATATATATGCCTAATAATATATTTCGAGTTTAGCCACAATCTATTAATATAATTGTTACCAGGGTTGCGGGACGGAGACCCAAACTCAAATGCACCCTCCAACCTCTTTCCCCAACCTCCGTCCTGAATGAAATAGATATACACTGAAAGAGATACTTTTTTGCCTATTATTGAAATTAAATATAAAAATTATGCTCAGAAACATCAAATTTTTCTGCCTTTCTGCGAGATCATATATTAGCCCAGCATTGCTAATACTCTCTCACTTGGAGCACTAGTTGGAGAATACCAAGTATTTCCTGGCAAGTTTACTTAAGCGGGTAAACATTTTGCTAACTTTCCACCAATTGATAGGATCATCAAATGTATCTGCCGTTTTTCTTGTGAAGTTTTAATCATTCACTACATCTTTGAGGTAATGCGGGACGTGTGCTCTTCATCACTACTGGACTGTATAAATTCTTCCAGTGAATCTGTTTATTGATTTACTTGTAGATGTGTTCTGTAGATTTCGTTTCTTTTCCTTTTAATGGGTCGCAAATTAAGACTGTTCGGATTGGAAGTTTTTCAACTGCAACACAATATGACGATTTAACTGTTCTAACATTGCGTTACAAAAAAACTTGCCTTATAACCGCGAAATACTAGGTAATTTGCGAATAGTATGGAAAGGTCATAATTTCCACAAACCGAGCTTTTTCTAGCACTAGTATTTTTATTCACTTCATCTTTTAACCGTCATCATTTTCATTTGAAGATGGTCAAAATGTTACTTGGTTGGGATTAATGATATTACACCGGGGAAGACAGAAGCTGTAGAGCGCTGATTTTTATTCCAAGGCCCTAATCCCATGTAACTCTGTTGACTCAAATTATTATGAACTTCATTCTGTGATATCATAGTCATATTACACAGTGAAAGTCGAGCCCATGGTCTCTCATTAAGTGTTGCGCTAAGATTCATCTTAAGTATTTACTATAAAATTTCTTTATCAATCGAAACAATAAAGATACCGCAGCAACTCGCAGGCAAGCGCGTGCGGAAGCGGTGTTACCTGCCATCACTAATTAATATATATATTTAAAATTATAAAATATTGCAAAATATATATTCGATGTGTTTATATATATTATATATATATATAGATTATATATATATATATATATATATAATATATTATTACAGATTACTACCACTAATGGGCAGAATCCTTTT
Organism: Trachelipus rathkii; assembly: GCA_015478945.1. Classification (NCBI taxonomy): domain Eukaryota; kingdom Metazoa; phylum Arthropoda; class Malacostraca; order Isopoda; family Trachelipodidae; genus Trachelipus; species Trachelipus rathkii. Next base: position 5,379 of record JABUQX010091376.1, on the reverse strand, counting down.
CAAGTAAGGAGAGAATAATAAAATTAGGAAAACCAAAACAAGCTCTATACTAAACGCAAACCTCTCAGGTGAAAGGCAGATGCGGGCTCTATAGAGGGGATGATTAAATACAACAGGAAAAGCAGATGATGGTAGAAAGTTATACAGAACAAAGTGACTGGAAAGAAGGAAGCACCACAACAAGCAAGCTTGGAGATAGAGAGTCAAGGGAATTATAATGTAGGGAACAGTTTATTAGTGTTTTAGCCTTAGACTCAACCCTGTCTAAAAGAATGGTGGAACCTGAGTCCCCTCAAATGTGATAACAGCATTTCATACAAGGCCGGATAAGATCCTTATATAACTGGAATAACTGTTAGGAAGAAAAGATTCTCTCAGCGTAAGCAGAACTCCCAGATTCTCTTAGACAACATTAGCAACCGTTGTGATATGAGATTGCCAAGACAATTTGTTGTTAATATTCAGATCAATAATGTTAATGTTGTTCACAGGTGAAACGTAGAGCCTTCGAAAGAGATAGGAAAGTTGGGAGGTGCTTTTGAGAAAGAAATGTGAAGTTGAGTTTTTAAGGAGTTGAATAACACAAGGTTGAGGTGGACCCACCGGGAAATCTCATCCATATCGGCAATAATAGAAAGAAAGTAGAAGCCGAGAAGCAACTCAAGATGCGAAAAAAGTAGCAGATTTGAAATCAGTAAAAGAATGGAGATATGAGTTATCCGCATAAGAATGAACAAAGTTAGAAGGGCAACTGAGAAGGTCATTGATGAAAAGTAAAAACGACGTTGGAGACAGAACAGAACCTTAAAGAACAAGATAATTAATAGGAAAGGAAGAAGAGGTTGATCCACCAACAAGGCCAGATATGGAGCTATCAGAGTGAAAACTAGACATGAGTAAGCAAAGAGAAAGAGGAAACCCAAAGGAAGGGGGCTTCGAGAGTAGTGACGTGTTCCATACCAGGTCAAAAGCTTTCGATATATCAAATGCCACCACACAAGACTCCCCCTACTTCCTAAGGGCAGAAGACCATAAATCAATGAGATAGAAATGTATGCCACCAGTTGACCTCAAAACGTCGAAAGCCATACTGATGATGTGAAAGAAGGGAATGATATTCCATATGACCTAGGAAATGAGAGTTCAGGGGAGTTTCAAAGAGTTTAGACAGAATACAAGTGAGAGCTATAGGGCGATAGTATAAGTTTGAGAACGTTTTCCAGCAACGAGGAAAAGTGTTAGTTTTAAGGCATATAGTTAATTTGAACGAGGACAGACGCCAGTTCAGATGCACACTCCCTCAAAACACGGGGAGGAAAACCGTATACGCTACTAGCCTTCCTGAAGTTCATAGATCTCAGGAATCCATGTACCTGATCATGTGTAATCACAGGCAGAGACATTGGACACCTGAAATGAGAAGGAGTAGAAGTAGGGATTCCAGAATCCTCCATGATGGAATTAGATGAAAAAAAAGAGGCCGAAGAGATTAGCCTTTTCAGGAGTGTTAGCTACAGATCCGTCAAAGCAAATATATATACAGAAGTTGCTAGAGATGTTTTTGGCTTGTGGGCAGAAATTTCATCAGAATGAGAACCAAGAAGGTCGGCGCACTTAATTTAATTTTAGTGAAAGTAATATCGCTGCAACAAATCCGAGCCGAATGAAAATTAGCTATTATTAATAGGAGAGCGAGAGTTTTTTCCCATTCAATTTTTCCTGAATGCCACGAGAAAAGGCGTCATCGAACCATGGATTTTGAAGCGAAAAAGACTTAGTTGAAGATGGAATGAACCTACTCATCCCATCGGCAATTACGGCCCCTATTTTTTTCAGCTGTCACAGAAGCGTTATCAGAGTCAAAACAGGACTATTTCCAATGGTAGTCATCAAAAAATGTGGCGCAATGCCCCCAATTATCCTAATTAAAGTACCAGAAAATACTTTCAGCTGCTGAAGAGAAATTATTATAACTAAGAGATACAAGATGGTGGTCAGAGTTACCGATTGTAGGGAAGTTGCTGTATTTATAACGAGAAGTAGTTGTGGTGAAGCATAAGTCAAGAGTTTTCAAGAATAGGTTAGGGGGATTTGATATATTTGTAGGTTCTTTAATCAACTGTTCCAAATCGTTGGGAATACTGAGCGTTGTGGCATCCTCCTCACCTTAATCAGTGTGAGAGGAACTCAACCGTTCAGTGTGGTGGACGTTGAAATCCCCTAGATAAGGAACCTTAGCATTTGGGTGAGAAGAAGTAACAGTCTCTTAAGAAATAGCAAAATATTCAAAAGGTGCTTGAAAATCTGTTGCATTGGGGGAGCAGTATCAAAAACATAGGAAAATCATAGTAGTTGGGAGACAGATCTTAAGTCATAATACATCGAAATTAAAATATTCAAGGTTTTTGAGAAGTGTTACATGGGTCTTAACTCCACCATTTAGTCGGGAATTGTAAAGTCAGTTGCAGTTAAAGATGTTAAGGTTGTTGGAGAAAGAATCCCTGGCTAGCTGGGTCTTAGATATAAGTTAGTAAAGTCAATAGAGAACCTCTGTCACTCACTTCAGTCATTCGAACAATCACACACTTGTACACAAGCGTTAGCACGCACACACAATGAACTAAACTAATATTAAAATGAAAACGTAAAGCAACAAAAATCGAATTGCACACAAAAATATTTTATTATTTTGTACAACATGCAAAATTAAAAATGAATACTGTAAGTAAATAAATAATCAAATAAAAAAAATCTCCGTATATAAATAAATAAAAAAAAACTACAATATGGCGTAATAATCAAACATGCAAGTATCCTACATTAAAACCTGAAAAATAAAATTTGTAATGTCTTATATTAATAAAAAAGGGAAAATAAAGGCTAAAATCGTGTATATATATATATATATATATATATATATATATATATATATATATATATATATATATATATATATATATAATATATATATATATATATATATTATATAAAAAATATATAGAAATAAAATAATTAAATAAATAAAAAAAATATATATGTATTAAATATATATATATATATATATATATATAATATATATATATATATATATAATATATATATATATATATTATATATATATATATATATATTATATATATAATATATATATATAAATATTATAATATATAAACTCCTTCAGAAAGAAAACGCTCACAAGGCGACCCAGTTTCGTCATGGTTGGGAAAGAAGAAGAGGAAGAGATGAACTGCTTTTCGATTTTGCGCAACATGGGTATCCCTGCCCTTTACATCATTGCCGCTGCGACCACACTCATTGGATCCATTGCAATGGCTATAATTACAAATTATTGGGCTCAAACGAAACCTCCTTCTTGCTTCCTTTATAATGAGGTTTGTGTTTGAATATTTTTTTGAAATCTGAACAATTAAAAATAAAATCCCTACTTTAATAATTTATATTTACCCTGGAGAAATCTTTTTCTATATTACTGATGGGACACATCCGATAACGAAATTAATATTTCCCAGTTTCCATTTTCTTTCGTTGCACTTTCCTCTACGCCAGAGATTACCCAGCCCTTATCCATTGCAGGATTATCTTACCATCATTTCCTAGAAATTAATTACCCTTCAAACCAGGAATTACTCTTCTAATTCCATTCGGAATCAGAACCCGGAATATATCGGTGGATGATTGGAATCGGATGTGATAGTCGCACGTTCATAAATAGTTGGAACCATGACAGGAATTGGAATTAGAAATTCAAATAGTCGGAATCTGAATCAGAATTGAAGTCTGATTCCACAGTCCAAATCCAAACCTCAATCTTTTTTCCCCATTTTAATTTTAATGTAAACAAAAGAAATTTTCTGATTCAGTCCAAATCTATTTATTGATTATTATTTCGTTAATATTATTCGTTTATCAAACCATATCACAGTTCAAGCTCTTTATTTTAAGGTCTTTCCCAAAATAGTTTTTTCCCTAAATTCTTCAACATAGAAAATTATTCACTCTTTTCACTTTCACTTTTCACTTTTCTAAGACCATCAGTCTCTTTCCTTCATAATTTTGCACTTAGTGTCATTTCACAACCATTCAGAACATATGGAAAAAATACTTTCCAAATTGACCCAATTTCACTTTCTTCATCACGCACTGACCTTTTATCAAACCCTGAAAATGCGTCTTGCCCTCTCTAGCATAAACTGTACGTTTATGCTAGATAGCATATATATATATATATATATATATATATATAATATATATTATATATATATAATATAATATATATATTATAATATATATATATATATATATATATTAACTATAATATATATAATATTATATAATATATATATCACATGCAAACCCGCTCCCAATAAGTCAGGCCCTCTGGTTAGCGGGTCACGCTCTTAATCTTCCCTTATCCTTCAGGACTCCATCTTCTCTTAGCTCTCGCATCGACGGCATTCCATTTCTTCTCAATGAGTCCTCCACCGATTATCCCATCTCTTCCTAGAGTCTTCCTCTCGGTCTTGTTCCCTCCGGTCTTCTCCAACTCCTGCTGGCAACTCTCTCTCTCCGCATCCTCTCCAGGTGTCCCAACCACCTTAATCTGGCTGTATCTATCTTATTTAATATGATCTTTACTCCAAACCTCTCTCTTAATTCTTTTCGTTTCTTTGTCTCTCTCTAGTCTTCCACCACCGCTCTCAAATCGTACTTCTCCGCCGATTGTATTGTACTATCATATATTGTGGTCGTATTCCATGTCTCTGCCTCATATAGTAGAATCGGTGGTAACACTCCCTCGAATATCAACCCTTTTCATCCAACTCATTTTCTATCTTTCAGGCATGAGGTACACATGCTCTTACAGCTCTCCCATACCGAGCTATCCAACTTGTATCTCCTGTACATTTCCTCCCTATCTTCCAAAACTCCACCCAATATTTACATTTCTCCACCATCTTATCTCAGTCCTTCCACCACCACTCTCAGCTCTCCCCTCCTTCTTATCTACTGACCACCCATGATCTCCGTCTTTTCTGGTTCATAGTCAGACGTCTCTCTAAGCCTATTTCGCAAGGCCATGTCAAACCTCTCTCAGCCTAACTCCTTCTTCGTTCCAGACGCCAAGTCATCCACTTATGCCAGAATATCACTGTCCAAATCTCCTAAATCCTCTCTCACCTTTATCACTATCATCCAGAATGTTACAACAAAATTGTGACAAACCCACCCTTCCTGTTGACTTCCTTCTCACCTCAAACCTGCCTTATGTTCGATTTCTATTTGCATTACATTACTATTCTATACGAACCTCTCCAGGCTCCTCTCAATTTTTATCACTGCAATTACTATCTCCTCTTT
>JABUQX010091375.1:90000-92873 GCA_015478945.1 Trachelipus rathkii | reverse complement strand
AATAATACTTAAGATAAATGAATAAGTGCTTAAATACCTTAAACGGATAACGACGATATCACTTAAGAGCCACATATAATAAGTGATAATCCATGTTAAAAAAAGTCTTTTGTGAGCACAAACATCTTATCACACCACTCCATCGGTTCACCCTTGTAAATAATAGGTAATTATCAGCTACTTATTGTAGTGCAGGAATCACATCATTCACTCTCCAGAGAAGATCACAAGCTATCTGTAATGAATATGTTTGAAACGCTAGTTATTCTTAAAGGTAATTTCTTCATATTTGTAATTTTATTAATTAAGTTACTATAATAAAATACTTATGTCTTCTTTTTAATTTTATTATGCTCTATATTATATATATACTGAAATAATAATTATATCATTATTAATTATTATTATTAATAGTTATTAATAATAGTTATTATTAATATATTATTATTATATAATTATTTATATTATAATTAATTATTTATATTAATATAATTTATATATTTATTATTATTATTAAATATATTATTAATTATTATAAATAATTAATTAATATTATTTAACTATTAATATTAATATTTTAATTATTATTAATATTATTATTATTAATTATTAATTATTTAATTATTATATAATTTATTATAAATGTTTAAGTTTATATACAATAGAGAAAAATTAATATATTATTTTATATATTGTATCATAATTAATTTTATTAACTAATGTTATTATTAATATTATTATCAATTATATTTACTACTAGTTATACTAATAGTGTAGGTAGTTAAGATGAATGAATATTTATTCTTATTTTTATATGTTAATATTATTATTATTTAATTATTTATTTATATATAATTATAAATTTATTATTATTTAATATATAATTATTATTATTTATATATATTTATATATTATATTAATTAATATTATTATTAATATTTTATTATCTATATATCATTATTTATATATCATTATCTATATATCATTTTCTATATATCATTTAATATTTTTATGATATATTAATTATTATAAATATAAATTATATATTAATATATTATTAATTATATTAATTATCATATCATTATCATTAACTAATATTATCATTATTATTATATTTATATTATTAATTATTATTAATATTATTAATTAATTATTATTATTATTATTATTATTTTTATTTATAATTTTTATTTTTATTTTATTATTATTTATATATATATAATTTAATTAATTATTTTTAATACTCATTAATATTAATTATATAATTTTAATATTATATTGAATATGAAATTATAAATTATAACATTATGTAATTAAATATACTATATATATTAATTTATAATTATTATATTATATTTTATTATTTATATTTATTTATATATTTATAGATTTATATATTATATTAAATATATTATATTAGAGTTGTATATTTATAATATTATTAATATATTAATATATTATTATAATATAATATTATTATTTACTTATTATATTACTATTATATATAATTATTATTATATTATTAATATATATTATAGTAATTAATTAAGAATAGTAGTAAGAGTAGTAGTCTAGTATTACTATTTATAGTGATATGAGTTATTATTATTGTTATATTATTATTATTATTATTATTATATTATATTAATATTATTATATTTATATATATATATTATTATATTATTATTATATTATATTTATTATTTAATTAATTATTTAATTATATTAATTATAATATTATTATTAGTGTTATTAATAGTATTTTCTTATTATTAATTATTATATCTATATTCAATATATTTTACAGATATATAATTAAATATTTATAAAATATATATATTTATTATAATATATTTAAATTATTATTATATTATATTATTTTAGTAGATTTTGTACTTTGCCAATATTGGGTATATATAACGTGAACAGTGTTCATCATCATCAAATATACTGTTAGTTTAGTTTATTATTATTAAATATATTAATTAATTTCTTATAATTTTTATTATTTTATTGTTAATAGACTGATTTATATAAATTATTATTAGTAATATATACTATATATATATATTATAATTATTATATTATATATATATATTTATTATTATATATTATTATTAAATTAATTAATATTTAATAATATAATTATTTATATTATTATAATTATTATTATTATTAATGATTATTATATTATATTATTATATATTAAATTAATTATTTAATTATTTATATAATTAATATTATTATTATTATATATCGTATTATTATTCAGTTTTATTATTATTTTATATATTATTATTATTATTAATTATTATTAATTATAATTATTATTTAATTATCTATTATAATATTATTATATTAATATTAATTGTAGCTTCAATGTAACGAACCTTCCCCTAGTAGCTACTTATTTCTACACGTCCAATATCCCTATGTTAATTATAATTTATTATATAGTAATAGTATATATAATACAATAGATAATGATATTATATAAGTGAGATATTAAGACATTATTTGTATTGATTTTAATTAGTGATTTGAGATTTGTATTGATAATATTATTAGACATGATAATTAATTTTATATTGTTAGATATTATATTATTATTATATTGAGAATTTATTATTTCACTCATTATAAATCTTTTCATTATTCTATAGGTTTGACATTATTATAATATTTTCTATTAGATCACATTTATTAAAAGTTTAGTCACAGAAAATATCCAGTCTATTCCCTATTTTGATGAATAAACTTTAACACATAATATATATTGAGACAATAAGAGACGGTGAGCTCGGACAAACATATTTCTATGTCATTTAATATAACTAAATTCATCCATTTTCACTCCATCACTTTTGATAGAA
>JABUQX010091375.1:72500-85000 GCA_015478945.1 Trachelipus rathkii | reverse complement strand
AATATATATTAAATATATATATATATAAATATATATATAATCAAATATCTATATATATATATATATTATGTATATATATATATATATATATAATATTAATATATAATTAATATATATATTATATTACCTTAAAAATTATAATAATTAATATATATATATATAGTATATATATATATATATAATATATAATATAATATTTATATATATATATTAAATTATATATATATATATAAATATTATTAATAATATATATTATTATAATATAATATATATATTAATACTATAAAATAATATAATTTATATATAATAAATATATTAATTCATTATAATAAATAAATATTATATATATTATATATATATATATATATATAATATATATTAAAATATATATAATATATAATATATATATAACTATATATATATATATATATATATATATAATATATATAATTACATATATATAAATATAATACATATTAATATTATAATATACTATTATATAATATATATATATATATATATATATATATATTATATAATAAAATATATAATTATTAATATTATATATATAAATATATTTATAAAATAATTTGTGGAAAATAAATTTAGATAAATATGTTAACTATGAAAATTTTAATCGTTAGCGCAAGAGAAACAACATACTGAAATCGAAAATTAAAAATTCAAAATATTTCTTTCTTTATTTTATTTTATTCATTTATTAAAATTACAATTCCTTATTTCTTTGTTTGCTATTATACATTATAGCGAGATTATTTATTATATTTATCATAAATTTTCGATCCTTTGTTGAAAGACACCTATAACAGTATATTTTTATTAAAACATTGCAAAGACTTATAATTATTTCAAGTCACAAATTTACAATATTTATTTAAACAGCATTAACGTCTATAGCAGACTTATTATGCAGAGTTTTAATTCAATTTATGGTATTATTTAAACTAGTTACTTAATCTAAAATTTAAATATAATCAGTTTATAAATGTTAAATAATATATTAAATTCTGCTTATATATAATTGTTTTCGTTTAATTGTTACAAATACATATCTATCTTGAGTATATCTCATAAGAGTTATATTAAAAAACTCTATCATACATTACTATTATCAACACCTTTTCTTAATTATTATTATTAAATGTTTTAAAAACAATAATATAGAATAATTAAGAATAATAAGAAATATTAAATTGTATTATCAAAATTGTAAGGACTTATTCATTTTAACTTTATATAAGTTTTAATTGTTTAAGATGAAAATATATAAAGAATTTTTAGTACTTTAATAGAGAAAACTCACATAACACGTTATTTGGTGTAAATATGGGTTGTTTACAGTTAAAAGCGGGCGTTAATTCAGATTTCACCTTACATAAATTCTATATATGTCCACAAGGGTGAAATACTTCTGACTGATATCTGAATTCATTACTCGCAATTCAATATTACACTTACACATCAGTAATCTATACGGTTTTATATTTAATATTATATATATATATTATTATTTTATATTATAATAAAAAAAATATTTCAAAAAAGAAATCACGTTCTTTAATACTTTGGAATTTGAATTCAATTTTAGATTTGAAATTGGATCTGAGTAATGATGTTATTGATTAGTGATATTTCAGTATAGACTATTGGCAGATTTGAATACATTGTAGAAGTACCAAAATATTTGATTTATATTTTGATTGATTTGATTCCATTTACATCAATTTTTAAAGAAAACTGAGTTTATTTAATTCACTTATTCGAGTTAGTGCAATAAATTAATTTAATATTCTATTTTGAATTATATAATTTATAATAAAAAGACTTCTTTTAATATATTTGCAGCAATTATTTATTTTAATATTATCATTATTTTTATTCCAATAAAATATAAATTATTCACTTTATTTTCAATAAATTAATAAGTAGGAAACAATTTCGAGTAATAAATAAAAGCTATTTCACTTTTTAAAGAGGTTTATTAAAACACACTTATTCAACTATTGAGATGGATAGAAGTAGCTTCTACAAATCATATTTCTCATTAATTTTAATAGAGGATTATCATTTCTTGAGTAATATACTATTATAATATCATAATATTATATATTATATATATATACACTATTATATAGTATATATATATATATATATTAATATATATATTATATTAATAATAATATATATATTTATTATATATATATATATATATATTAATATATTATTATAATATAATATAATATTATATTATATATTAAAATATATTATATATATATATATATATATATATAGGTATTATATATATTTAATTATTATATATATATTATATATATATTATCTGATATATATATATTATATATATAGGTACCTGATATATTGATTTTATAAGACTCCGTCAGTTAATTGATTTATTTTTTTTATTAGTTTTTTTTTATAGCACAATATTGCTAGTATATTATGATCTAACAATGATATATTTTATATAGTATGGTATGGATTTATAACATGATATCAAATATAAAGTTATGAAAAAATAATTTATTAAATAATTTATTATTAAAAAATACAAAACATTTAGAAAAAATAAAAAATTATTATAAAAAATGAAATATATTATCATCAGTAAAAGTTACGACATCATTAACAGAAAAATTCAATTGCTACATTATATTTAGAATTATCAGCAGTATACAGCTTATAAAAATGTAAAAAAATTAAAAATAATATATATTATTTTTATTATAATGACATAATTATTATCGAAAAACAGATATACGGTGATAGCAATCACTTCGAATTAAACGTAATTATTTCATATTTGGGTAAATCAGTCTGTTAGAGTATTAAAGACTATATTTACAAAAATGTTTTTAAAAAAATAAAATAAATGAAATAATAATTAGGGGGCTGAAGCCGACGGGGGACAGAGGGGAGGAGTTAGTTACCATATCACTCCGTATAGGGGAGGTGCGGAGTTAATAACCTCCCGCGACACACCATATCAAATTTTAATACCAAAGATAGATACGGTGATGATTTTCACGGAGATACCCATCCCCGGAGGGTGAGGGAAATAGTCCTTACCTAGCTCCGCTCGGACCCGTCTAGATCTCCAACCACAAGAAATGGGCACTGAGCAGAGGCCAACAGAACTCGACATCAATTATTACGTGATTTTACCTTGGGCTCATTACATCCATCTATTGATGTATTCCAACAAAAAAAAAAAAAAATTAAAACTGACGGATTAGTCGTAAAACGTAACTAGTCCTTTATATTTTTGAATCATGTCCGTCATCCCTTAAATTGACTGTTAGGAATCATACCTAGAACATACTATTAAAAAAAAAAAAAAAATGCAACAACAACTGACGGAGTCGTAAAACATAAACAGGTCTATATATATATATATATTATATATAATATATAATAATTATATATATATTAATAGTATATTAATAATATATATATATATAGGGTGGTGAGGTTTTTCCTGTAAACGATCACAACTAGTTACACCTAAAGGAGAATTAACAAACTATATATAGGGCGTATCCAGTTAGAAGGAGGGTAAACAACCGAGTAACTATGGAAATACTAATTCCAAATACATGATTACATCAAACCATATGAATTATTTAAGACAAAAACCCTACAAAAACATATATGTATTATACCAAATTTCATATCCCTAAACCAATAATATAAACTATATAAATATACATTAGAGTATAATAAAATCAATCCAAATTGGTAAATAAAAAGAAAAATATATAATATAATATTTTATATCACAATTCAAAATTATAATTAACTTTTAGAATAGATAACACACAATAAAATAAATAAATTATTAAAAATTAAATTACTTTTATTCATTACAAACATCTATAATAAAAAAAAATACTCACAAAATATCCATAAGAGTATATGCCTATTATCAATATATATAATAATAATATCATCATTGGATTTGAATAATTGGTAGTTTAAAATTAACAGAAAAAGAACAGACGGAAATATATTACAGTAAAAAAAGTTAATAAGATCAATTAAATAATTACATTACATCCATTATATCCCATTATATACACCTTTACTTTCCCCAAGACTGGGGTAAAGTTACGTATATAATGCACCCGGAAACAAAAAGTAGAGAGAAAATACGCAAGTCAAAAGAAAGCCCAGCTTACCAATAGCCCACTTTAATACCTTATAGGTAGAGAACTCGTGAGTTACTCAGTCAGTAAAAATTCCACACCTCTAGAGCTTCACGGGACCTCTATAAGACTACGATGGACCCTCACTATGGATTATTATATCGTCAATTATTGATTTGAGAGTGAGTGAGTGAGTTTCATATATCTTGGCCAGTAGTTAGGGCCACTAACACATACACTCCACTTCAACAAAATCCGTCACATATACTACCTATTGATGGGTCATGGGATTAAACATATATATAACTGTTCTTTCTCTTTGTGTACAAACAAATATATCGTTTTTCTCTTTTAAAATAGCATTCTACTTGGGCCAACAATCATATATCCACTTTTTTGTTTTTCTCTTTTGGTTTTTCCTAAGTTTCCATCATTCTCTCTAAATCATACACTTTTCATCCTACTCACATTATAATTCAAGTTCTTTTAGAGCGAGAGAGAATCTGTCAATGAATAAATACACGTAATAATGACAGCCCTATTACTGCTTAACAATAAAGAGAGGGTTACAATATCATTCATCATAACTTTACTTTAACATGTGTAAGTCTCTACATGTCTATAACCTATTTCTAGCTATTCACTACATCAGATTCGTCATCTCACGATGTACGGATCTATCTCTATCAATTTATTATCTAATCTATTTAATACTCATCGACTATGAAATTAATTATTATTATTAATTATTATTATTATATAATATATATATATATCACCAATAATTATTTATTTTCACTTATAAAATATTGTTGCATCAATTGAGTACTTTTTAGATTCTATACCTCTTAATTCCAATAATTAAAATAATAATAAAAATACACATTCAGAATTATTTTAGAGAACTTGCAACAAATCCTATGAATAATAGATAAAATTAACAAATAAATTCTAATTTAATTAATATAATAATAAATATAATTAATTAAATAATAATAATAAAATATAAATAAATAATATTATTATATTTTCCAATACTACTAATTTAGCTGACCCCGTCAAGACTGGTGGTAAGTGCGTATATTACATAGCAATAAAGATAAATGATAAAATCTTACAGTTTTACAGTATGAGTATAAAGTCTTATTAAGATATAATTAATGTATATGACAAAAGTCAGAGTAAAAGTAAGCCACAATGACCTTACCTATATACCCTCACCCCATCACTGTTCACACATTAATTGTAAGGAGACTCGGTTCGCATCAGTAAATCCACCTTTTTATTGATAGCTTATGACAGTAACAGAACGAATGATGGCGACGCTTTCCTAATAGGTCAAATAATATCTATCAGTGTAAAGCGGTTCATCCTTGACCCTAGTGGGTTATTAGCCACAACCATAATATCAACCCTCCAAAACCCTACGGAGCCATTTCCTTACTCTTATATTTAAATATGCACTATTATTCTAGCCATACTTATATACCCAAACTCACATTTCTCATCCATTCAGTAATCACTTTCTGTTTTACTGTACAAATCATCTACACCTCTTTTTTCACTTCACGATCATCCCAGTATTCGAGGTATACCGTCGGTTTTCACCTACTCGCTCTATTTAATTAATTCATTTCATTATAATAAAAAAATCTGAGAGTACACTATATACATACATATATAATTCAATCCGGGTGTACAGCGAAGGATGAGACAACAACAGCCATCCTCCACACTCCCAATCTCGTGCTACTATTCACTTTCTTTCTTAACATGCTGATTTACCCCTCTTACAACGAGGAATATAAAAAGAGATATTACTAAGTCATGTCTTACATGCAAACTATACATTAAATCTCATATCCACACTTTCATTTACTCATCACAACCATGAATAAAATAATATTAGCATTGCACACTCAATTAAAAGAATTAGTTCATTATATTTCTCGAAACACATCTTTAGTATATCTTAGAATTATTGAGGGCACTAACTCGTGATATCCCACACCGACCATAAATAACTCGACCAGCAGGTCAGGCTGAGACAACCTAATTGATATCATACATAACCCTTCCTTATAGATATAGGACCCTTAGGAGCACGAAGATTATGGACATGGTAGTCCCCTTTTGTACAAGCTTCAGGACAGCACGAGAGATTACACTCTCTTGCGCATGCTAGCGCATGTAAACCTCAATGTATCGCCATTCTGTATTAAAAATAAATATACAATTTTTCAACATATATTTTAAAAGTATAATTAATTTATAAACTCTTCTTAATACATATATTCCACTATCTCTGTAGATCACAAGTCTAAATACGCTTAACATAGTAGTATATTATTTATTTAATTGCTACGCATTGTTAACATACTTAGTATTCCAGCTGCTCTCACATATCCTACACACTCAACTTCTATACGGAACTGATCGTAGACTTAGTACTACCTTGCATTTTAATTATTTAAATACAGTATTTTTAAAAGCATAAGTACTCATATTTCTAAGCAATCACTATATACCAATACACTTCGAGTATCTTATATGTTTTATCTAGTATTTTCAATAACACCCCTCCTGTGACTCAAGCACAAGTTAGCTCTGTATATATAAATACTGTATTCTCTAGCCTTACACTACCCCTTCACAAAACTCTCAGATTCGTCAACAATCTAACAACATTTTTTAACCCTAAAGTAGCAATAGCGAGTATAACCAAAGTATCTATATTTCTGGCACATAAGAGATAATTAGTGTAAAGTTGGAATAGAACACCACTCAGAAGATTGAATCATCTGCACACTATTCCAGAGTGGCTTAATACGGAGCAACTAACAAGGCACCATTCGTACCATGCTCCTACAGCGCCGGGCTATCCCAAGCCTTCTTGCCACAAAGTGGTCTGCAGCAAGTGTTTAATTCTTGCCCTCTCAGGAAGATAAAACTCAAGACTGTTAGCGGAGGATTTAACCAGTGCTCCCCTCGAACCTGGTAGACGAATGCGAGTGTATACCTTCACTATACGCCATCCTATATACACGAGGATGTATCTTGAATTAATCATGTACTCACAGAAGAGAGACACAATAACACTACATACCACTCACCAACTGCCACTTTTCTCACTGTGCTTGAATAAATCACTATCACAGTCTAAAATTTTCTCAAGTCAAAGTTGTTGAGATATATACGTAATCATTTTAATCCTCACACACCACATTTCACACTATATTGAGTGCATGTCAATCTCTAGACATAATATCTCATGGCCTAAAGCTCCTATATATACACAAATACTGCTAAATTGATTCAAGCTAGACAAGACCGCCATATGAGAACCCTACCTCTCCGCTGAGTCGAAAACAACTACATCAATAGTGCCCCTGTTGCAATCCATTAAAAACCATCATATGAGACTAACATTATATTTCGTGCTTCGTGCTCCTCTCACATATTTCTCTATGTTCGTGATTTTCTTTTCAAAGGTGATAAGTACACGATACAGTTATATATATGTATCTCACACATCATCTTCTACTCACTCGCTTAAACACCAGCACACTGTTGTGGTTCCTTTCGACCAACTAGAGAAGTCACTGTATATCAAAGTTCTTCCTATTCTTTCATGCTCTACTCTTCTCCTTTAGTATCGACTTCGAAAATATCTATCTCATGCTCTATTACTAATCTATTCATCATCACTTCTTGATTCTTCAACCCAAGATCAGGGCTATCAAGTGAGCGGACAGCATCGGAAAAGAGTAGTAGTAGAGAATTGAACAAGTCGACTAAGTAAGCTCTCATCCTTTACACAGTTCCCTTTAATCTCCGCTTCCTCTTTAAATACCTTAAATATGTACTAAGTTACTGAGAACTCGAGTCCAGTCAGAATCCACCAGAGCGTCCACGGCGTCACTCACCCCAATTCCCCCCCCTGCGACGACCCTCACTATATTGGCATTACCTCGGAATATACAGTGTAGGGTTTATAATCTATACCCTGGCCAGGGTGGCCTCCACTAAACACCGTAGCCATTCACTCTACTACACAAAAACCAACTCTCACGCACTCACACCATCACCGCATACCTTTCACTCCTCACCTTTATCACGTGTCACCTTTATTTCGACGCCAGTCAAACTCACATTTCATTATCTAACATCCAGAACATGTCTCATATTTACTGCAGTGTGACTACACAATCACTTTTCCTTCCATCGGTCTTCCCACAGGCAGTAGCCATCTCGATATCATTTCCCAATCACTACACTCACCATCTAACTCACACATTCTCGCTACACCATCCGCACCCTTATATCTAGCCATAACTTATTATTCTCACTATCGACAAAACACATCACACAATATATCTCCTTCATTTTTATTGTCTATCATCTTACCACATTCCTTCACACCTACAAACTCCTAACACGTTCATATCCTCATTTATCAATTCTTCTTCACACCTAACCACGCATGACCAGACTGTGTCCCACATTAATCACCCTGAACACAATGAACTTAGATTTCATACATTACTCCGTCCATATATTATTAACACCACCAATATCTCAATATAGTGATCATTCCATTTAATATACAGACAACAATCACTCAATCATCCTCATTGTTACACGGATTATCACAGCTGCGCACTTCAGAACTTAGTAAACCATTTCACAAACCTCACATACACCCTATGATTCTAAATTTTTGTACATCAAACGCGCTCTTTTCCTCGCGCCCTATTATCACAACATTTCTCTATAAACTATTCGCACTTCCTTCCAGCTCCTGCATCATCCAGATTTAGTTCATTCCAACATTATATCCTATCAATACTCTAATTAAATTCAGTTGATAATGCACTTCCCTTCGATCAGCTTCTCTATCACACATCTACACTCCATCATTATTACAACCAAACTGCGATACATGAATATTTAAATCCACTCACATACTCTACTCATTCTTTACTCTCTTAGTTATCGCACCTCTCAAGCTACTCCTCCTTTTATCTCCTCACTCCTGTCCTACTTAATACTTCTACTATCCAATTCTAATTCAACTCCTTCTGATTCTCTATCTTCGAGCAACAAACCAAACTCTCATTACTGCAATATTGACTTTTTAGTGAGCATTTGCAAGCGCCACCACTCGCCTCTCCATTTTTTTTAATTCCATGTACTATTTCAACTCATAATTACACGTTAGGCTATATAGGCAAATATAACACGGTTGTGCAATGAGTATTTTCTCTGAACAAACGACTAGCCAACTTATTGAGAACATCATATAGTTATACCCTTACTCTCATTTCTCAGACACTACCTATGCTACACAAATAGCTAGTGCATCCCCACAGCGATATGATTAAATTTTTTCTGATAGGGTATTTTATTATACGAAGATTATAAATAATAGCATGCTTAAATGATATCTAAAATAATATCCCAACAATCGACTCAGTATAGACCTAAAATCTAGATAATTTAAAAATGAAGAAACTACTTAAAATATCTATTGAGTATCTTAATCCATTTTCAGGCATGTATTAATATTTCTTTCTTTCTTTCTTTAATCTACTTTTTTCCAGATTGGGAGTAAGGTCCGCTACAAGCATCGGAAAAGAAAAGCAGTAGGAGAAAATGACAAATGTCGAAAAGAAGCGCCCAGCCTTACCCCCCTCTGTAATCATTAATTAGTAAGAACTCGTCGCAATCAGAAAATTCCACCCTAAGCTCTGTGTAACCGATTAATCTCGATTTAGGCTCCTCTATTAGTGAAATGTGCACGGAGATCCACATATTGTGTAAGCACTCCTACTAAGGTGTAGGGTCATCCCCTGGCCCAGGTCCGGTGGGCTACAACCATACCCCCTTACAAACACCCAGCCATTCTCTCCTATCATGCCAACCTTTCTTCCGCCTCTGCCAAACTCACATTTCCTCTCCTTCAAAACATTCTTTACTGACTCAATCCACTTTTTCTTCGGTCTCCCCAAGCCGGACTCTGGCCTTCCCAACAAACACTCACCACTATAACAATTCCCGGCTAACGAACCAATTACCATTCATCGTCTCCACATGACCAAACCATCTCACATACTTTCATTTTCTCTCGTTTACCCTTTCTTCACACCACACAACTTCTCTAATAATGTTCATTCTCATTTCTTATCAATTCTCTCACACTCTAAACACGCATCTAGATGTTTATATCCACTGAACACATTAAACAAAACTTCCCTTAAATTTCTCTATGAGCTAATTCTTCATTCCAGACCATAGCTCGCGCTATCAATATTCCTCTCCCATCCACAAAGACATCCAGTAACAACATCACCCCTCATGCAAGACCATCTTAGCGCACACAAGAACTTAGTTTCTTACAAATTCTCCAACGACTTATTGTGGCACAGCCACCTTTAGACTACAAAACACACCATTATACTCGAACCTGATAATCCCATGTCCCTAAACTCCACACTGTCTTAAACATCAAGATACATACTACTTTCCTTACTCAACACAATCTTCCTCTTGCTACACATCCCGTTCCATATCTCCATTCATCACCAAACATACACATAACTTAAAATATTTTAAACTCAGACTTCCTTCACTTGTCAGCGTGAACACTATCTCACACCACAACATCCACACTCGGAGCGCGTAGCAGCGAAGTCTCAGTACCACTTACATTACCAACCTACCTACTACTGGATATCATCTTACTCTACGTTTACGTTTCAGGTTTGCACAACTATACGCTTATATACGATATTATACTCCTGCCTAAATCCCTCCATACCAATCTTCTCAAACCCTCTCAGCAATACTCACAGCCCACACATCGGAATTCCCCCAAACTCATCCGCATAGAATAAATATGATAGGCAGCAACTCACCCCTTCCACCATATCCATTCTCCATCACTCATTTTCTACCATCGACCACATTTCCTGCCACCCCTCTAATTCTTTCATAATTCCATCCATATACAAATTGAATATCCAAGGAGACATAAAAAACAACCCTGTCTCACTCCGCTATTAATCACTTTCGACTCCCTTTGACAACATTTATTCTCACACACGCCTCACAATCCTCATACATACTTTTGATTCCATCAGAAGCTACCACAAATACACCATATATCACTAAGCACCCCAAATACCCACCGAGTTATTACTACTATTAACTCCTATCATTACCCTGCTTGCAGACCATAAACATAACCACTTATTCTATATGAATCCATTATTTCACCTTCATATTTCTCAATTATTAATTATGTTTATCATTGTAAGGATTTGATATTATTCCATCAATCTTATCTATTACACTCTACAACTTATCATAAATAAGTCAAACCTTTGTTCTCTACATCTCAATAATTACTCATGTATCCTATCCAGTATCACCTATTACGACAGCACTCTTTCTCGAACTAAAAATACACTAAGCTAATATATATTTGAACCTTAATCAGATATAAATAAATCTTTAATACCCTGACTACTATAAATTTAATCTACAGTTACCCTATCTCCTGATCCACTCTATCACTTGATAGGAGTACATATACAGCTACTCCTAACAACTAACTCCTTTGGACCGATATTACAATATATCATATAGGCCTCCATAAAGCTCTAATATACGAGCAACCTGCTAATCACAATTTCGAATACACTCCATCTTAAAACCCCGGCCCCCTCTCCCCCCTTCTTGAATTACATATTCCATCACCAATAATATATATGTATACCTCGTAATTATCTAACATAATATAAGTACAAACTTTCTCCACTACTAAAACAAAAACATTACCACTCACTCTCTTTGTTGTTATTTGGGTAGGAAATAAAGATGCAAAATTGTGTAAAATAACCCGTTTTTCTCTTATCTATGGTCGCTAAAAAAAAAAATAAAATTAAAACACACACCCCTTCAAATATCCCTCGTTTTCTATTATCTTTTTTCGAGCGCCAATCCATTATCGTAGTATATTTTTTACATTGTGATAGTTGTTCTTTTCCTTCACACTCCCACTCACATCCATTCATTACTAATTATTATATCAAAAGCAACCAATCCCTTAATTATTATGTTATTCTATAGTACAGGTTTATCCACTCATATTCCATCTATTAACCTTAAATCGCCTCCTCTATCCATATAAGAGCTTACCTATTTCACCCTTGTAAGTCCCCTTCATATTATATATATATACTCATCTATATACTTACTCAAAACTGAGAGGATCATTATTCCCTCTATGTTTATCTTCACTACGTTACCCTTTAG
>JABUQX010091375.1:27500-62500 GCA_015478945.1 Trachelipus rathkii | reverse complement strand
ATATTTATATATATATAATATTAGTATATATATATATATATATATATATTATTATTATAATATTATATATATATATATTATATATATTAATATATATATATATATTTATAGTATATATATTGCGGCAAGGAATATTCACCATATGTAGAAAATGGCTGTTTAGATTTAGCTGAAATGTAAAATTAAGATAGCTTTTTAAATACATGTATTATTATTATTATATTATTATTTATTATCATTATTATATATTATTATATTATAGTTTAGTTATTATTAATTATTAATTATTTTATTATTATTATTATTATTATTATTATTATTTTAGGGGATTGGATAGTATCCAGCAATCTCGACGTTCGTCTTCAATTCTTAATACAATAAATCTGAAAGAAATGATAAACTGTTTAGAGGATTTGATTAACTATTTTTTTTATCCCGAAGACGATTTGGGTAATTAATTATTACTGTTATTACTATTATATCTTTTGTTTTAAAATTAGTTTGTCTGTTTATTAGTGTATTAATTTAATTGATAATTGAATTATTTATAATAATACTTATTATTAAAGTGTTTTTTTTTTTAGAAAACAAATTATTTATATAATTATTTACTTTTATATATATTTATTTATGTAATTACAATTTATTTATTCCTGTAGTGTTTTTTATTATTTTTAATATAGAGCAGCTGTTCTTAACCTTTGGTCCGCGGGCCACTGGGAGACCGTGATGTCTTCAAAGGGGGACCGCGGAAGCTTGCGGAAATATTTCAGCTATTAAGACTGATAGGACGTATACCCAAATGGGTCGACATTTGCAAAAAAAAAATTGGTTATTTAGAGTTTCTCTAACGAATCCAACAAAACTTGACTTAACTAAGCCTAACCTAACTTAACTTACTTAACTTACTTAACTTAACTTAACTTTAACTTAACTAAATAAATTTTATCTCACTTAAAAAAGCTTAACCTTAACTAGCCTACACCTACCTAACACTAACCTAACCTATGACACTAACAACCTATAACCTAGACCTAACCTATAGACCTAACCTAACCTAAACCTAACGCTAAGCTACACCATACCCTGCGGCGGGCTGTACATGGAAATTTTTTTGATGTTGTGTCAACCCTTTTTCCTGTCGACCATTTGGGCTTGTCCTCGACTGATATAACGAGGGTTGCAAGTGAAGTGCAGCATCACCTTCTCTCATTTAATTATAATTTCTTTTCTTTTCTTTCTTTATTCTTCCCACGGATCTCCACAGATTAGTTGTGGAGTGCGCAACATGCACCGGAAAGAGAATAGCTAAATAGAAGAACGTGAACTAAGTCGAAAATAAACCTCCCCCCCCATACCCTCCCATTAATTATAATTATATAAATATGATATATTCCCTTCCCTCCAAATATTTGAGACCCTTCATAAGAAACTATTTAAATATTTAGTTAATTTTAGGGTTTTAAATCTTGTAGTAAGCCTTGGTGACCCTCGGCAACAAAATATATTTAAAGGGTTAAAAAAAGGGTTAAGAACAGCTGATATAGAGTGTATTGATATCTAGAGTTCATTTATTTATTAATGTTGTTGAATTTGAATTATTCCTATAATGTTTAATATTGGTACTTTTTAATATAATTATAATTATAGAACACGAGGCGAGACAAGTTTGTTTGCGCGCCTTGAGGAATCGTCAGGATCTCTTTCAAGAGGAAGGAATTTTAAATTTGATTCTTGATGCCATTGATAAAATTACAGTCATAACTGCACAGGGTTACATGGTGGCTTTGGCAGGTTCAGAAGGAGGCCAAGATTGGGACGTTATAACAGGTTTGGCATTGCAATAATAATAATAATAATAATAATAATAATAATAATAATAATAATAATAATAATAATAATAATAATAATAATAATAATAATAATAATAATAATAATAATAGTTGAATTAAAATAAACTTTATTCAAGGTGTACATACATTTTTACAATTTAATTTATCATCATATTAACAAATAGAAGAAAGCTGTAATGGGCGTGTGGGATACTACTACTACTACTACTACTACTACTACTACTAAAATAATAATAATAATAATAATAATAAAAATAATATATCATTAATAATAAAATAATATAATAATAATAATAATAATAATAATAATAATAATAATAATAAATTACAAAAATCTTCTTCCATAGGTTATTTATACCAATTATTGGCTGCTGTTATTAAGGGAAATCATACAAATTGTGCCCAATTCGCCAATAGTCATAGACTAAATTGGCTATTCTCCAGACTTGGGTCAGCTGGCGAAGGTACGGGAATGTTGGATGTGTTGCACTGCGTTCTCATTGATTCACCAGAAGCATTGAACGTTATGCAAGTAAGATTATAAAGCTTATAAACTTTTAATATACTGAATACAAAACTATTTTTAACTCTAAATAGATACTATAATACTATACAATCATAAATACTAGATACAAAATGACTACTAAATACGTTGTATATGATTTTATTACTGTGTTTTCTGCTTTATGAGTTTTTTAATACTAGATAAATGGTAAATTTTTATTTTTCAAAACTAAAGTTCTAGTACTATTAGTTATTAACAAAAATAAATATACTTTAATACTAAATATGAAATAAGTAGATCTTTCATTTAATACTAAATATAAATGGCAATTGAAAATATTGTATATGATTTTCATATTGATATTTTTTTTTGCTTATGATTCTATTCTCAAAATATTCGCACTTATTTTTTTTTTAATGTTGGAAAACATTCAAAAACTCTCAATAAATATAAAAAATTGATTGCTATATATTAAAATTAAATCTAAATAATTAAATATATAATATATATAATTATATATATATTATATATCATATTATATATATATTATATTATATATTATATATATATATATATAGTATATATATATATAATATATATATAATATATAATATTATATATATATATTATATATATATATATATGATATATATATATATATAATAGATATATATACGTTATATTATATATATATATATATATATATATATATATATATATATATATATATATATATATATATATATATATATATATATATATATATATATATATATTATTATATATATATATATATATATATATATATATATATATATATATATATATATTATGAATGATGGTATTTATTTAAAATAATTATTACCTTTTATGTTTAAATTTCAAATGTACAATGATATTCAAAATAGATAATTTTATCTTTTAAGATTATTAATAAATAAAAATAATAAAGAAAATAATTTATTTTATTTTATTTATAAATAAAAATAATAAAGAAAATAATTTATTTTATTTTATTATATATTTTTTTCGGCTTTCTAGGAGGAACACATTAAAGTAATCATTGCTTTACTTGAAAAATATGGAAGGGATCCGAAAGTGTTGGATGTCTTGTGCTCCCTCTGCGTGGGTAATGGTACGGCAGTTCGATCTTCGCAAAATAATATTTGTGACTATCTCCTTCCCGGAAGGAATCTTTTACTTCAAACTCGGCTGGTTGACCACGTGTCCAGGTAAACTATTCCAATACATTTTCGGACCTTATTAATTATACGGGCCCACGTCGAGTTTTCTTTACTCCTAACCCGTGAATGGTGGAAAATAATAAAATATTGCTTCAACAACAAAAAAGTATCTAGCATTAAGATTTTCTCACGGAGTCCTTATTAATAAGAACCCCATTTTCGTACACTTATTTGTATATAGGTAAGATTTAGAATTTTTTAAAGGGAAAATAGTAAACCAGAGTAATATTAAAACAATCTTGATCTTTCGATTTGATATTTCATTTTTTTCTTTATTTTAACTTTATACAGTTCTAGACCAAACATTTTCGTTGGCTTCGTTGAAAACTCTGCTATGTATACCAAATTCTATTTTGAAGTTACACTTGACCATATAGAACAAACATCCTACCTTCCACCTCACCTTCGCATTGGTTGGGCAAATACTTTTGGATATGTTCCATTCCCTGGAGGAGGAGAAAAATGGGGAGGAAACGGTGTTGGAGATGATCTCTATTCCTTTGGATTCGATGGTTGTAATTTGCGGACGGGTGGACGGTCAACTCTTGTAAATCCTATGGTAAGGACGCAGGTCTTTATTTATAAATCTTGAGCATTGTCATTACACTGTAATAATGAAGAAAATTTCATAACTTATCCCTTTTCCCTTATATTTTTCCTAGAATTCCGAGCCATATATAAAGAAAGGAGATGTAGTTGGTTGTGCTTTGGATTTAACAATTCCAATAATAACCTTTTTCATCAATGGACGTCAAGTAAATGGTGCTTTTACTGGTTTTAATCTAGATGGAATGTTTTACCCTGTAATTTCAGCGTCGGCGAAGCTAAGGTAGTATTTTAATTGTATGGTCCTATGTTTATAGAAATAATTCAATACTTAATGATTAATACTTAATTTATTCAATACTAATTAACGAGCTTTAAGAAATCTGAAAAAAACTTAATTAAGTATTATAAATATCCTAATTTAAAAATTTGAAGGTCGTTCACAGACATACCTCTATTGGTATTAACTTCCTTTCAACCTAATTAAAGACAGTTTCTATTTTTAAATAAGAATTCTGAAAATGTTATTTTGTAATGAAAGAAAATAGCTTATTTTATGATCCGTCCCATCTGTGTAGTAAATTTTAATTCTCTTACTATGATAAATATATTTCTTTATATAAAGCGCTCGTTTTCTGCTCGGAGGGGAACATGGTCGGTTGAAATACCCACCTCCAGATGGTCACTCACCTGTAAGCGAATGCCTTCTCCCATATCAGGTAACAGTTATTAAACAGTGTATCGTATGCGAGTTATCGTTGTTGTTATTATTATTATTATTATTATTATTATTATTATTATTATTATTATTATTATTATTATTATTATTATTATTATTATTATTATTATTATTATTATATTAATTATTATTATTGATATTTGATATGCGTGAAGGTAATAGTTAATAAATAATGTATGGCATGCGAGTTATCGTTATTATTATTATTATTATTATTATTATTATTATTATTATTATTATTATTATTATTATTATTATTATTATTATTATTATTATTATTATTATTATTATTATTATTATTATTGAATTGTAGATAGAAGTGTAGAGAGATTCTTAAAATAAGAGTCAATAATTCTTTCTTTCGTAGACCCTAACAATTGACCCTTGCTTCTATGCTGGAGAAGTGCACAAAGCAATCATATCAGGACCACTTTCCCTAAATGATGACGTAGCATTTGTTCCCAAACCAGTTGACACCTCATCGGTAAGTATTAATGTTACATTTTTGTTTTCTTGTTTCAGTTATATTTATATTTTTAAAGACAAGAAATATGTTTAAAAAAAATAAAATTACAAAATAGCAAGCAATATTTTCGCTCATTTAACCATGACCATTTTATAGCTATATAAATGATATTTAAAAGTAAAATTTTAGTTTTGAAATAAACACCTCACTTTTTTTAAAGGTAACTTTGCCTGCATACATTGAGCAAGTAAGAGATAAATTGGCGGAAAATATTCACGAAATGTGGGCGACTAATAAAATAGAACAAGGTTGGGCCTATGGTGAGAGACGTGACGATTTACGACTTATTCACCCTTGTTTGACTTCCTTCGAAAAACTCCCTCCTACTGAAAGAAGATACGATTCAACACTTGCTCTACAAACTTTAAAGTATGAAATAATGTTTATATTCGTGTTTAATAATAAGATCAAAGAGAAGAACTTTTAAAGTATTTAATAAATTACTTATTTTCAGAACCATCATAGCTTTGGGTTATCACATAACGTTAGACAAACCTCCGAGTAGAATTCGAAGTATACGATTACATAATGATCCGTTCCTACAAAGTAAC
Organism: Trachelipus rathkii; assembly: GCA_015478945.1. Taxonomy (NCBI): domain Eukaryota; kingdom Metazoa; phylum Arthropoda; class Malacostraca; order Isopoda; family Trachelipodidae; genus Trachelipus; species Trachelipus rathkii. The sequence goes on along the minus strand of JABUQX010091375.1, from coordinate 56,536 downwards.
GGATACAAACCAGCCCCATTAGACTTATCTCACGTTTCGCTAACCTCAAAACTAGAAGAACTTGTGGAACAATTAGCAGAAAATACTCACAACATTTGGGCGAGAGAGCGCATCCAACAAGGATGGACATACGGACTGAATGAAGATCCTGATTTTAAATGATCTCCTCATCTTGTTGCTTATCCTCACGTTGACGAAATGATCAAAAAAGCAAATCGAGACACTGCTTCAGAAACAGTTCGAACCCTTTTAGTTTATGGGTATATACTGGAGCCACCTACAGGGGAACAAACAGAAAGTGAGCAATATTACTATTAATAGCAAATAATAACTATTTTGTGCAAAGTAAGCAGTAGCATTATTACTCATAGATTATTATTATTATTATTATTATTATTATTATTATTATTATTATTATTATTATTATTATTATTATTATTATTATTATTATTAAGCAAGCGATAGTGAAAAGAAGAGAAAAGGGAACGATTTCAGGACCTACAGACTGGAAAAGACTAACGCAGTGACTTCGGGCAAGTGGTACTTTGAATTTGAAGTATTGACCAATGGACCAATGAGAGTCGGTTGGGGATCGACTGAAATGCCCCCTGGGAGTCAGTTAGGATCAGATGAATATTCCTGGGCATTTGACGGATATAATGTAAGTTTAATATATCATTTACGTTAATATAGTAAGTAGTATATATATATATATATATATATTTATATATTAATATAAATATATATTATATATATATATATATATTATATATATATATATATATATATATATATATATTATATATATATATATATAATAGTATATATTAAAAGGCTATATATTATTTTTCGTGTAATGATTATTTCAATTAAAACATATTTCATGAGGCAAAATCTTCTTCCATGAAGTATTAAATGATTGATATGCCCTTTCTAAAGGATATTTTTAATTATTTATTTATTTATTTGTTTATTGTTATTTACTTATTTATCTGTACATTTTTTAATTTATTTTATTGTGAATGCACTTTGTTCATGTTTTCATAAATGATTAATTGCTCTATAAATTTTTATCATATAATATATATATTAATATAGTATATAATATTTAGTATATAACTATTATTATATATAGATAGATATATTATATATATATATATATTATAAGTATTATATATATATATATATATATATATATTTATATATAATATATAGTATAAATAGTATATTATATATATAATATATTATATATATATATATAATATAATATATGAAGGTGGAGCGGATGATGCAGAATGTAGTTGGAAAGTTGTGATGTAGGAAAGTGGTTGGTGCAATTAAATCATTGGATTCGAAGGGACTAAGTCTTGAGGCGCTAGGGTCATATGTTGTTACCTGTTGTTAATGTATAGTAGGTAAACTATTCTGTAATAATATAATAAGGTTATTAGAATCTAAGCACAAATTTCAGTCATGAAACAATCTTAAAGGGCGTGTTAGGTGTTAAAAAGAATGATAAAATGAGGAATGAACGCGATAGGGAGTTATTGGTGTGAAGAAAGACGCAAATGAGAGAATAAACGAGAGTATGGATGTTTGGTCATAATGGAAAGATGAATGATAGCGTTGGTTAAGCGGATTTATAGTGGTGAGTTGTGCGAATCGACCGGCTGGAAGAAAGAAAAAAAAGTGTGGATTGAGTCAGTAAAGGAATGCGATGGAGGAGAGAAAGTGAGTTGCAATGCTGAGAAGAAAGTGCATGACAGGAGTTGAATTGCGCGGGTTTGTGAGGGGGTGATGTTGTGGCTTTGCTCCAGGCGATGAACCCCAACATTGACGATGATAGATCACAGTGAGAGTTCCCAAGTCTCGTGAAGCATTCAGGTGGATTATCTGATGCGTCGGGTTCTCCACTGGGGGTATTAAAGGGTACGGTAAAAAGAGGGAGGGCTTTTTTTTCGACTGTGCGCCATGTCTTCTGCTACTTCTTCTGTTTCGGTGTATGGTCTACGGCACCTCACCCCCAATCGGGGATAGAGAAGATTATATATAATATAGGTATATATATAGTATATGATGGTAATATGCTAATTTTGCCGATGACGATGACGATGACGATTAGAGCAAATTTCCCGATGACGATGACGATGACGATGACGATGACGATTAATGAAAAGTAAATATGTTGAAATCTCTCTCTCTCTCTCTAATATATACAGTATATACATGAGAACCATGAACATAACCTGTGTTTATAATTATATATAAATATATATAGTATATATATAATATATTAGTATATAAGTATATTATATATATATAGTATATATATATATATAAGGCTGTTAGACAGAGGTCAGTTGGGTGTTCAACCTTCTCCGAAGATGGTATTTTAGCTATCACAGAATTTGGTGATTTCCTTAAGTCACAATATTATAATAATAGCATATAATAAAATAATAATAATAATAATAAAAAACCTAGAATGACGTTAATAAGTATTGCTACTAATAATAATATATAAGAAATAATAATAAAGTGGAATAATAATAATAATAGTTAATCAATGAAAATGAGAAGAGTATTAAATAAAAAGGAGACAAGTTTGTGGTCCGTAACGATTCTTAGGTCGTGGCTGTTCCTCATACAGTATAAAATATTTAGACAAGGAATTAAATGTAAGGTTTACAATTTGCAGTATGAATAGCAAATTTGCTATCCTTAATATAGATTAATGTGAATGTATAAAAGATTTAAAAGATAAGGAGGGAGCTTGTAATCGTTGATGGTGATGAGCAGGTTCACTCCTTCTTCAGATAAATTTTCTTTCCTCATTCATCCTTCTAAAACTAAATCTTTCTTTTCTTATTAATCCATGTTCGATCGTGCTTATTCTCTGGCCATTCAGCATAGAGACAGCAGCGTATCGGATGTGGAAAATTCTCGTTCTCCATCACTCTCCTATTTTCATTCAGCTAGAAAGCGTTTGAGGGATACTCTTCGACGAGCAAAGCCTAGTTTCATCAAAGGAAAGTGCCTAACCTCCTTGGCTCCTACTGACAAAATCTTTCATCTCTAGCAACTTCTCGTAAACTGCCTTTCCTCCTCTTATGATCTGATCGATGTGTTGTAATTCGCCAACTAAAAGGTGCTAATCTCTCATGCCCTAGCTCAACTATACTCTATTGTCTCAATACTAGCAAACTTTCCCTCCTCAGTTGGAAGCTTTTACAGTTCCAAACCTATTCGAAAAAAGAAACAGCTCTGATCCTTCTAATTATCGCCCTGTAGCTCTCACTTTATCTATCTAAGATGTTTGAAACCCTTTCTCAACTCACTTCTTAGATCAATCTGGAACTTCACTCGATCGCCATACGGCCTCGTCTGCACGAATCTACTGGGCGAGTATACATGTCCTACAAACACGATTTATGTTTTTTCGCTCTTAGGAAAACTACGGGGAGACTTGGTGGTGGCGCTGACTTATCCAAAGCATTTGACGAGTTATGCACGCTGTCACTTGCGCTCAGCTCCCCTCCTTGTTTCCCTCCTCTGCTTTCTTACTATATATCTAGTTTTCTTTTCAAATCGCTCAATATCGGCTATTGATGATGAGGCGACTTCTTCTTTTTCTGTCAATAGTGGTGTCCTCAGGTTTCTGTCTTATCTCCTACTTTATTCCTACCTTTCATAATGATCTCTCACCTGCACCTCTAACTCTATCACTCATATGCCGATGAGACCCTTCATTCTTTAACTCTATATCAATTCTACTCCCACCTTTTACTTCTGGAATGCCTCTCGTTTAATCTTTCCGATTCTATTCTCTCTGATGGTAAGAAATAACTTTGTGAAATTCAATCTTTAAAACCCAACTTTTACAAAATCTCCTGTCTCTTTCACGTCTGGTCTCTCTCCTGTTGGACAATTTAAATGAATTAGTTTAATTTTTTCACAATTACTTGCCTTGGAAAACCTCACATCACAATTGTTGCTAGGGCGGCCTCAAGAAACTTTGAATTCTGTTTAGACTGTGGTATCCTCCTTGTTTCAGTTACTGCTATTACAAAGTGTCTTCATCCGCCCATGTATGTAGTACTGCTCTCATATCTGGGGGGCATCTGCGTTTCACCCTTGGCTTTGACAGGTCGTCAACGCAAAAAGGACTGATATTAAACTGTTCTGCACTTTCAGTTCACTTGACCCTCTTATCTTTGCGGCGGCATGTTGGTGCTTTATCTCTATCCTATAGGCGTACCGCAGCGCAAGTGCTCGAGGAAACTATCCACTTACTTCGCCACCTTTACGACGCTTTCGAGCACAATAGGTGTGGTATCTTCGCACGATATTGTGTTGAACATTGGTAACTCCAGCTAGTTTGCTTTGGTGCTTCCTTTTTCCACCACCTCTGTTTCTGTGAATCTCTTCATCTTTCTTATTCCTACTGAAATTTATCCCTCACTTTAAACCCTGCGTCTGTGCTCATATGCGTTAATTTGCGCTAGAGGGTGAATGTTTTGAGAGTACTACACCCCCTCCCTTGAATAGGGCTCTAATGATGAGGTGGTGCAAACTGTAAAAAAACAAAAATTGAATGGGCAGATATGTAGCAAATGAACTGAATCTCCTATTCCCCTATCCAAAACATCATTCAGTTATCCCAGAAAATCGTACTTCTTTCAACATTACCCTCAGATGCGATCAAAACATCAACCACAACAAATTTTGATCTTTCAAACTTAAATTAACCTTTAGAGCTTGTATACTCACACATTACGAATTCTACCATAGCATCATTGTCTTACGCACAGGTCACTCATCAGAATTGCAAATTCCTTTCCACAGCAAACACAAACACATTTCACACCAACACCACTCATTTTTTCACCGTTTTCCTTTCATCTTTGTTTCAGTCACAGCGAGCAATCTCAAATTTGCCCTTGTGCTAAATACATCCTATCACCTCTCTCCTTTATGTTCTCAACATTATTCCTCTACATTTCATATATCAATACTTATTCATACATTTTCGTCGAACGGAATGAATGGCGCTACGGTGCATCACGACCTCTCTCGAGCATGGCATTCCTCGCAAAAGATTTAATGTATTAGCAGCCCAAGCCTAACTCCACCGTCTCTTAGTCGCCTTCTAGACACGCAGTAATATACTATTTGGCAAATTTTTTCTCCCTTACACTTATGGATTAATAAGGGATAATGAGTCTGTAAGATGTTGTTCTAGAGAGGGGCTGTGGATATAAGTATGTGTATATGATGTGTGTTGCAGAGTGTGGATATGAACGAATAACAAAGGGTGAACCATTAGCACTGTAATGTCATGGGAGACCCTTATATTAGGTATAATATTGTATATATATATATAGATACGCGGCCCATTATAGTAATATATTATTATATATATATATATAGATATATATATATATAGATAATAAGTATATATAGTATATATATATAATATATATTAATATAGTATATATATATAGTTATTATTATTATTATTATTATTGATTTATTATATTTATATATTATTATTAGTTGTTTTAGAATATTGCTCAGAATTTTTGATACTTGTACACTTAAGCGCAAAAATCGACGAATTGGCAGAGATTGACGATGACAATGACTATGATCTGGAACCTATGCCGATCTCTGCCGATGTCGTTTACGATGACGATTAATCGTTCCCATTACTAATATTATTATAATATATAGTATATATAATATAATATATATTATTATATATATATTATATAATATATATATATATTATATAGTATATATACATATACTTATTATTATTATGATGTGCGTGCGTATGTAGATGTGTGTGTGTGTGTGTGTTATATTGTTACGAATGCATAAGATTTTCGACCTTGCCTTCTATTATATGAACGTTTTTGCTTATAAATTTAGAGACATTGATAAAACGAGGATTAGATAGAATATGCCATGAAAATTTACATAAATAACGCAGGAAGTTTCTTTAGATATCAAAAGTATATAACGGAATAGATGAGTCTTACGGTCACATGCCTTATGAAGGAGACGTCATCGGGGTTATGCTCGATTTGACCGACAGAACTGTTAGTAAGTTTCGATATGGGCAAAGAATGAAGGAAAGATCTCTGATGGTGTCATAATAATAATAATAATAATAATAATAATAATAATAATAATAATAATTAATTTCACAAAAACGTCTAAATCAGGTTAGGTCATATTAAAAATTTTAAGGAATTTTTGAAAATTGGTTTAATGTTTTACATCGTTTTAACAATAATAATAATAATAATAATAATAATAATAATAATAATAATAATAATAATAATAATAATAATAATAATAATAATGAAATTTGAAACAGTCTAACGTTTCAAATCATTTTTGCTTATACACACTTATTTCTTTTTCTTTTTCAATTGTGTTACACCTTTATGTTCATTTTTTTCCCTTTTTTTTTCATTTGTTCATTTTTGCGTCCTTAGATTCGCCAATTATTATAAATTACCAGGTACTTTATTTGTTTCAACATTCTCCTACTTACAATTTGTTTATTCTTAGGCCATGCCTTGTTAAGTTTTCTTAGTTTTTTTTTTCCTTTCCTTCTTCTTCTTGTTCTTCTTTCCTTTATATACTATGTTCTTTATTAAAATACTTATTAGTAGGGTCGACGAGCACCAAAATTTTTTGGCACCGGATCAAAAGTCGTTTCAATGCTCACCTGGTTCCGCAGCACACTTATATATTTTTAAAACCGCACCGCAATTGGAGATTCAAATTTTGTGCGGCACCGCACCTCACCCGGTGCTTCGGTCAATCTTACTTAGGAGCAGTAATCGATCAGTATGAAAGAAAATTTACACTTTGGATCAATGACAATTGATAAAGAAAAGGAATATTTTATATCTCCAATGAAGATAGGAGGTCAAAGATAAGGATAAAGATAAGGAGGTCAAAGACTGGCCTATTTTTGTTTGTGTTAGAAAAGATATTAATTCAGAAAGATACCTGCAGGATTAATTCAGAAAGTTACCTGTAGATGAAGGCAGGACTGTAGAACTTCAGAACCGATTTTTTTTTTCAAGCGCCATCATTTTAAAATTGCCCTCTTCTGACTCTATCATTTTAAATTTATACGGTCCTAGTTCTGAAACCTTTTATTTCATAGTAAAAATATCCGGATCAGACTTCGGCTCCGGCTCCTGCTTCGGTAATGCAGTTCTAGAAAGAAAGCTCAAAAATGTTGGGAGCAAAAAAGACCAAGAACTTACTCAACAAATTTTATGAAAGATATTTCTACTTAATATATTAATATAATATTTAGCCCGCATAATTTGTAAGGGCAAAATTCAACCTTATATACCTTATATTTAAGGCATATTTTTAAATTATAATAGTCTGTGAGTTGTAAGACATATATTTTACCTTTCATATGACCATTAGTGTCAAGCAAACTTTTTTTTCTTTTTTCTTATTTTCTTTAAACACCAAATAGTCTTTTAATTTTGTTAAAATATTAAAAATTTTAAAGTTTTTAAGGTATATTTAAGAGTATCGTTGTTTCGTCTTTCTTGGACTGTATAATATTCATGCTTCTTCGTTGATGGTCAATAAATTTTTAAAATCTCAAGCAAATCTATTTGATGTTTTAGTCGGTACATTTAGTTGTATAATTTCTCATGTACTTGATTAAATTTTGCTACTCATATGATTCATAATTAATTTCACATTTACTTGATGAAGTTTTACTATTCATCCGATTCATAAGTAATTTCTCATATGCTTGATCACATTTTACTTCTCATTTGATTGATAATTAATTAATTTCTCATATACTTGATCACATTTTACTACCCATACTACATTACTGATTCATACTTTATTTATCATGTACTTGATCACATTTTACTACTCATATGATTCATAATTAATTTTCCATGTACTTGATCACATTTTATTACTTATCTGATTAATAAATTATTCCTCATGTTTTGATCACATTTTGCTACTCATATAATTCATAATTAATATTCTCATGTACTTGATTACATTTTGCGACTCATCTAATTCATGTAGGTTATTTCATCACATTTTACTTCTCATGCGATTTATAAATTATTCCTCATGTACTTAATTCAGTTCAATACTCGATAATTATTTCTCATAGTACTTGAGCACTATTTATTACTTTGCTAAATCTTTTAATTAACTCTCTTTGAGACAGAGCAAGGAGGAGAGAATGATGTTTATATATATATATGTATATTATATTATAATATTATATATATATGATAGTATATATATATATATATATAATATATATATTAGTATAGTATATACAGATTGGGATAGTGTATAGATTTTTATATACTAGCTAGTTCATACGCACATACCTCAGTTCCATTTCTAGACTTATTCGATATGTATCAGATAACATTTAAAAGTTAGTCACAATACTAATAATAACCTAACAAAGACCTTTTATTAATAATAATAATAATAATAATAATAATAATAATAATAATAATAATAATAATAATATCAGTGCCTATGAAATTTATCGCTGATATAATATTATGATGTATTCATCCAGTAGTCTTCTATCTGGCATGGTATCCATGTTAGGCAATGATTTTATTATATTTCCCGAAATATAAATATATATATTATAATATATATAGTTATATAGTATATATATATATATATATATATAGTATATATATATATATATGGAATATGATATATAGTATATATTAGTATATATATATATATATAATATATATATATATTGATCATGATCGTTTCTAAATATCCAAAAATAAAACCTTGCTAATGTAACCATTGTGAAGTTTTTGAATTGTGACGTTTACTTTTAATCAATAATAATTGATGAAAATTAAATATTGTGCTTAATATTATATATTTAATTAAATAGATTTATTAATTAATTTTATTAAAGCGGTGTAAATTAAAATTATGCATTATATAATATATTTAATTATTTAATATCTTAAGTAATGTAAATTTTTTAGTAGCTAAATATTATTTGACTAGGATGAATAAATGTGCGGTCTCAAATATATGAATATTTAAAAAAAAAATTGTCACTTATAAGTTTATGTTATGGCTTTTTACTTGTGACACTTATAAGTCGGATGTCATTGATAACTTAAACTCAGAAGTTGGGGGGAACTTTTGACGCATCGCTGGAAACGTCACATAAAGACGTAGAAAACTTATTATTTCTATTTCTTCTGGATATGCTCTTGAAATGGCTTTCTATTCCTTTTTTTTATTTTAAATATTGCATTTTAATATTGCATTTGCATTAATTGGAAATTTTGGAAATTTTAATTTAATTTCTCTATATATTTTCTTAAATCATAAGATTCATATTTAAAGTTGAATTAAATTTTGCGATTTGACAGACTCATTTTTTATTAATCTTCAAAAAAAATTGTTTTTAATGATAATAAATTCTATATTAGAGGGGCCGTAATGTTATGTTAGGGCTAAACCATTCATTTTCTCTCATTTACTTAACCATGGGTGATCCTATTTTTAAAACTTGAAAAATTTCTGCATTATCCTCCCTTGAATAATCAATATCTCCCTACCTTTATTTCCCTTTTATTCATATTCATCCCCCAACACTGTATCTGCTTTGATACCCTACACCGTATTGGTATTCATGCCCCTACACAGTATTTCTAAACCTTGTAATTATAAATTCCTATTCAGAATTTAATGCATGATTGTTAACAGGAAGAAAAATATCATGCACATACCTACGATACATACGGACACCGTTGGGCCGTTGGTGACGTTGTTGGTGTGTGTTTGGACCTTGTTGACAGAACTGTCAGTGAGTAACCTCTTCAATCTAACAGTTTATATTAACTTTAATTGATATCTTTATTTTATTTTTTGGACAATATATATATATATATATATTATATATGTATTATATATATAGTATATATAAGTATATATATGTAGTATATATTATAATATATATATTATTATATATAATATTATATATATATATTATATATTATATATATAATATGACTGCAGTAACCACAATTAAAATTTAAAATTAAAATAACCAAGTAGTAAATAAAAAGATATGGCAAACGTTTTCGTGCTCATATATATATATATATATATATATATTATATATATATATATATATATAATAGATATAATATATATATAATATAAAGTATACTTTAATATATAGTGTATATATTTATATTAGTATAGTATATATATATATATTAATTATATATAAGTTAGTATATATATATATATATATAGTAATTGATAATATATATATATATATAGATATATAATATATATATATATAAATATATATAGTATAATTATTATATTATATATATAGGTATATATATAGATTTCAGTAGTTTATAATAAGAAAGTTTTTACTAAAATATAATGTATTAAAATTGTTGTCCTATTCAGTATAATTATGTAGTTTTTTTATATATATACAAAGGTATATGTAGCCTTTTGAAATAGCTATTATAAAATGAAAAAAATTATGTTATTCCTTCATATTAGCTACAATTGGAAGGGCCAGAAAGATAGGGATGAAAGTGACAGAAATTACAGTTCTGAGTAAAAAGAAGATTGGAAGTTGAAGATTGAAATTGTTGAGAAAAGTTTAGAATTATTATAAATTAAACCTACCAACGCTCAGCACAGATTAACTGAATCACTTTTATATCTCTCCTTACTTCCCAACTGATTGCTGATGTTTGATGTATTCCCTCTCTGCACTTATTTCAGTTTTAACGTGTGTCACTTATACCCTTATGTTTCTGATCCACCTCAATTGATTGTTTGTTTTTTGGTTGTTTTTTTTTTCAAAAACTAAATAGAAGAGGTGATTGATATTGAAATTGTGTCATATTTTTAATAATGTCATCAATGATATTAAGTTATAGATAAATAAATAATAAAAAATATATTCGGTTTATTATTTTTCGCATGTACAATGAACATATATTTTTTTTTAGGTTTTTCACTTAATGGTGAACTGATGATGGACGCAAGTGGAGCTGAAACAGCTTTTAATGATATTCAAGGAGAATCTTTCGTTCCTGCTTGCACTCTTGGAGTTGGTCAAAGAGCAAGATTTACCTTTGGCCAAGATATTAATCAGCTTCGCTATTTTACTACTTATGGTCTTCAAGAAGGCTACGAGCCCTTCTGCGTGTTAGTATCTTAATTGTTGTATCAGTTTTATGTTAAATGTGTGACAGAAAGTGTGGACAAATGTATCTTCTGTAAGAAATGCTAAAAGGATTCTTACAATACGGGTTTAAAATCATCTCTTTTTATGTACTTTTAATGTATTGTAATCAAAATACTTTCTTTAACTTCTTAATTAATCTAGCTAAGATTTTACTTTAAATTCACAAACCATTCTAGTAGGCATTTCTTAAAATAAATAAGAATATCACTTTATTTACACCAAAAACAATTATATTATTTATATGTGGGATAGCTGAAATATTCTTCATTACATAAAGTATATAATTTTTCTAGTGAGAACTGTTAAGGACAATTTCAGAAGCTTTCGATAAAGTCTATTAAAAATATTTTACTTTATGTTATTTAATGTTTATAAATATATTGGTTTTTAGAAATATGGAGAAACCTGTAACCTTTTGGTATACAAAGGATCAACCAATATTCGAAAATAATGAAGATTTTTCTACAACAACAATTGATGTTACAAGAATTCCTGCAGGTTCTGACAGTCCGCCTAGCCTTAAGATTGCCTCCAAAATGTTTGAAGCTTCTGAGAAAGCTAACTGGGAGTTTCTAAGATTATCTTTGCCTGTAGTGTGTAACAATGAATTTATCAAGTAAGTTTTTTTTTTTTTTTTTTTTCTCTTCTCTTCAGTCTTTGATTACAACTAATTACGGGACAGTTATTTGTTTTTATTATTTTTAAACTTCTAAATAGAGTATTATATAGAAAGTGGAGTGTCCCTTGCTTATTGTACGTACGCAGATTATTTGGTTTTGTGTGAGGAATCTGAGGAAAGTTTGAGAAGATTGATAAGAATGGTTTGGCAGAGTGTTTAAAAGGAGGGGTTTGAAAGTAAATGAAGATAAGATAAAAGTGATGGTAGTAGGTGATGAGAGTCTGCATTGTGAAATCATGTTGGATGGCAAGCATCTGGAACACGTATCGGAGTTTAAATATTTAGACAATATGTTGGATGAAAAGCGGCGAACGGGTGATGCTGAGTGTAGTAGGAAAGTGGCTGGTGCAATTAAATGTTTGATTAATGCATGGGGACTAAATATTGAGTGCCCTAGGGTTCTGCGTGAGTGTATATTGTTACCGGTGTTAACGTATAATAGTGAAACTAGGGTGTGGAATAAGAGATATAGATCTATGGTGCAGTCTGTAAAGATGGATAATCTTAGGGTATTGCCGCTACCGTGGCTCAATCGGTAGAGCGACAGAGTCGCATGGCAATGGCACGGGTTCGATCCCTAGTCCGGATCCTAGGTAGAAATTACCTAGAGAAGTTCCCCTCCTAGAATAGGGCTATGCCCGTGAGGTGTGAACATTTAAAAAAAAAATGTTAGGTGTGGGAAGAATTAATAAAATGGGATATGAGCGTATCAGGAAGTTGTGTGGTGTAAGGAAAGGAGTAAATGAGAGAATAAATGAGTGTGTATTAAAGTGGTTTGCAAAGGATGGATGGTAGTCGATTTATTGGGCTTTTGTATAGGGTGAGTGTGTTCGGAATCGACTGACTGGGAGACCTATGAGAAAACGTGGATTGAGTAATTTATTTAGCCCAATAACCTGACCTCGCATATTGACCTGACCATTTCGAATGACCTTTCAGTAAAAAAGTTTCTGAAGGTAAGGGTTGTGAATTTAGCACAAACTAGAAGAATGGTGCATAATAGTAATAATAGCAAATGATTGTGGTTTTGTGAGGGGGCATGGTTGTGGTTCCTGGTTCAGGGGATGAACCCTGGCAATGACGAGATACCATAGTGGAGTTCTGTTGTGGTGTGTGAAGCTCTAAGGTAGATTTTGGTTGCGATGGGCTCGCCCTTAAGGATATGAAGGGGATAGTAAAGGGAGGGGGGGCTTTCTTTTAGACTTAGGTCATATTCTTCAACTTATCTATTATGTTCCCGGTGCATGTTTGCACACCCCACCACCATTCTGCAGGGAACCGTGGGGAAGGCTGATGATGATGAAATATGGTATGATATTATTATTATTATTATTATTATTATTATTATTATTATTATTATTATTATTATTATCTTTTTCAAGTGAGGATGAAAAGCAAAGGCGTTGGCAAGAAGTGCGGATCAGGCAACATCGATTGCGAAGCGGAGAAGTCAGACCAGTGGTGCATTCAACCACGATTGTCGCAGAATCTGGCTTTACTATGTCCGATATAAATGGTACGTAATGATTTTTTAATTTATTGTTTCAAGTTTGTTAACATTATTACATGGGGCCCAGACGTAAAATTGTTAGTTAGTAATCCTGAATTAAAGTTCTTTTTTTTATGTCTACTTTTTAACGTTTAAAATTATTTTTAAAATGTATATTTTAATTTACTTCTTTTAATTTAGCCCAAATAGACGACAGGAAAAAAGGTCGTCACATCAAAAAAAATTTGTACAGCCCGAAGTTTTTTTTACAAACCAAAATTTTTTTTTTCACAAACCAAAAAATTTTTTTTTACAAACCAAAATTTTTTTTTTTTTTTTTTTACAAACCAAAATTTTTTTTTTTTGTACAAATGTCGACCATTTTGGTATAGATCCTCACTATGGTTTCTTGTCTGCCGGATTTATATCCGAAAAACACGAAAAGATTTCTAACTAAGTAAAGCCGTTTTCGTTTTTGCATTTGTGCTAAAAAAAATCCTTAAGTTTTCGTTCGTTTTTGTTGTCAAACTTAGCGAAAAATTGTAAAAAATGCTCACCAAACGTAAGGAATTTCCTTAATTCTGTAAGGTTGCTATTTTATACAGAATTTTTTTCTATATTACACAGAATTATGGAAATTTTTTACGTTTGGTGACCATTTTTTTACGATTTCGCGCTAAGTTTGACAACAAAAACGAACGAAAACTTAAGCATTTTTTACGATTTCGCGCTAAGTTTGACAACAAAAACGAACGAAAACTTAAGCATTTTTTTTAGCACAAATGTAAAAACGAAAACGGCTTTAGATACTTCCACTTCTTTAAACAACGTTAGACTATTTAGCAAATTTGTAGAAACTGTACTGTGACTAGTGAGGATATAGTCAACCACCTCACAAGGATAGCGTAAAAACCAGAACCTCCTAAGTTTCCTGATCACAAACTGGTATAATAAGGAAAATTAATTTAGGTTAAGTTAGGTTAGGTTAAGTTAGGTTAGGTTAGGTTAGGTTAGGTTAGGTTAAGTTAAGTTAGGTTAGGTACCTCGGTAGTCACAATACTGTTTCTACAAATTTGCCGACTATTTCAAGCTGGGCTATACCTAGGCTTACAATTTCAGATTTTGAAATGTTGAAAATTTATCTTTATCAACCTTATTATAAATTTTCGTAACTAATGTTTTAAATAGGCTCTTAGATTATCATAATTCTATTATGAAATCTAGGAGCTTATTTAAAACATAAGTTAAGAAAATTTATGAAGTTGATAGAGATAAATTTTCAACATATCAAAAGCCTAACTTTGCAATTGTACATATAGTTTCTTTTGTATTTAAAAAAAAAAAAAAGCAAAATGACTCGAACGCTAATGTTTATTTTTGCATTCATTGTGCAATAATTAAAATTAGCAATAATAAAAATCAGCGGTTAATTATTGCATTCATTGTGCAATAAAAATTAGCAATTTATTACTGCATTCATGTGTAAAATGATTTATATTTAATATACAGTATTTTTCATAAAAATTAATACATAAGTAATAGTTTTGATGTCTTAGAACATTCTTGATTTTATCAAGAAATTCTCCCAAGTCCTATAAATATTTTGCACTATATATATATATATATATATATATATATATATATATATATATATATATATATATATATACTTCTTACTATATATATATATATATATATATATATATATATATATATATATATATATATATATATATATATATGAATATATACTATATATATATATATATATATATATATATATGTAACCACAACTTAAAGAAAAATAAAAGAGAAATAAAAATTCGTAATCTCTTTTTTTTTTTCCAAAATATATTTCAACAATTCCTTGGAAAATAACATAATTAATATATATCAACTGTTAAACAATGGTTCAAAAAAAATGAAAGAAAAGGATTTATTTACGATTTCACTTTCACGTGACGTCATAAACTCAAGAATAAAAACCCAGAAACGTTAAGGATGAAAAAAATACAATCTCACAGACGGAAGAAAAATTCCGTCTCGTGAGGAAATTTCCTTCCGTTTGGAAGAATATTTGACAAACCAAATGGTTTAAGTGAAGAACTTCCGTTTGGGAGAATTCTTGTCAAATGACAAATGCCTTTAGATAAAATACTGATCCTTATCGAAATCCTTTTGTTTTCCCATTTAAGTTTTATGTTATATGTACTATATATATATATATATATAAATTAAATTAAAGATATATATATATATATATATATATATATATATATATATATATATATATATATATATATATATATATATATATATATATATATATATATATATATATATTCCTACATATATTTGTTTTTCCATATATATTTTATGTTATATGTACTTTAATTTATTTAATTAACTTAAATTAAAGTTGAAAGATTGAGTGTACAACTTAAATATTAAAAATAATTTAATCATTTGTATGTCTTTGAGAAAACTCAGATGTTGATCCAATTATTTTTATTTAATTTTTTTTTTATTTTCCTTCCCACCAAAAAAATATTGTAGTTTTTTCTTCTTTCGCAGCTAACATGAAGCTGAAAGTCCGAGTGTATAATTTTAATGCAAAATAAAATTCTTTCATATTAATTAACAAAATCATTGTTTTGTTTCAGAGCTGACTCAAAGTTATGGAGATGAAGGCGTCGAAGCTGACGAAATTCTGCCTCGTAAACAAGAAACTGGCAAAAAACCTCCCCTTGAAAAAGGACAAAGCATGGATGTACCTGCTGTTACTATTGATAAAGGTTTATTTTATTAATATTTATTCCTTAATTTAATCATGCTATTCAATCGCCATGTTATGTTGCTTAGTTTGAAATGTTAAAATTAACTGTATAATATTTAATAATTTTTTATCAGCAAAATTTCCCAAATCATTCAACAAGAACGCGTACACACATTTACACACACCTACACATACGCACCTCCACACGCATACACAAACTAACAAATATTTTATTAAAAATAATAATTCATAAATAACTTTAACATTTAATTTTTCATTTCAGCTCCAATGCCTAAGGCTGCCAGCGAAATGAATATCGCTCGTACGGACAAGACACCAGAGCCCTCGGAACGGAAAAAACGCGGAAAGTCACCATTCAGGTAAGATTGACATACTTTTAATATCATTATATTTAAAAGCATAAAGTATTAATGATATTTACTTGGAACACATTTTGTTCTGATCTTTGTAAAATATCATTTGTTGTACTGAGCTTTTATAAAGGGTATCTATTATTACGTCCTCACACAACATACACTTAAGCAATGGCCGAATTTTGAGACAGATAAAGAAGACAATGTAGAATTAATGTTTTTTTTTTTTGAAATGACATCGGGGTCCCCATTTTATTATCAATACCTTCTTTATCCAACGATTCACAATTTTCTTAATATCTTTTTTTTTTATGTAAAATATTGTTTGGTTAGAAGGCCAAAGGTAAATTAAAGTAAAGAAAAGGTAGTTTCTACCTCATCATATGTTTTATGAATTAATCTATCATAATATTTCTGCTATGCTACCGAAAAGAGTTTAGATCGGATTGAGGAAGATGTGGAGAATATGGAAAGTTAGGGATTTTCCCCAGCAATATAGTCCTTAATCTTTAGCATGTCATACCCCCTGTATGGGGCCGTGAATTATCCTGATAAAATACCCTCCCTTTGTGATTGATCAAAGTAGAAATTTGTTACCCGAAGCAGTGTTTGCAACTGCTGACAATAAATTACTTCTATACTTGTTGTACTCTTGGTTGAATCACACGCAAACACGACTCCACCAGACACTTATCAAAACTTTCCTTGGTTGTATGCCCTGTATCGGGTGTGTACTTTATCATTACCTATCTTATGTTCTCAGTTGAGTTATCTATCTTTTGGTGTGTCAGGTTGGTAACTAAATCGTACAATGGCGTCACAACTTAATTACTAAAACTATGCAAATAAATACTAATATTCATTATTTTTATTTGGGAATTTTAGAATAAAGAAAATATTATCCAATTTATCGAAATCAGATTTTGAACATTACTTATTGGATGGCCTAATATGTCTGGAACATTTCCTTAACTCTGCATTTAGTAAAGTAATAGACATGGTACCGACTGTAAGGTGTATTTGTTTTATACGAATTAAAGAAAAGAAAGCAACATATTTAGAACGTGTATTACATATGAAAGAACTTATAAATTATTAGTTAATATACAATTTACAATTTACAACTTATTAGTTAATATAAAATTTACAATTTAGATTTTTACTTATCTTTAAAGGAATTTTCCCCGAGAGAGTTTGAAAACCTTGTTTCAATTTTCTTTATTTTACTTTATTTGTTTTCGTTTTTTTCTTTTTGAAAAAAAGGTTTATTTTTTTCTTTGGTAAAATAACATAAATCACTTTTATTTCGGTGTATTTAATATTATATATATATATATATATATATATATATATATATATATATATATATATATATATATATATATATCTCATATATATCTCACTCTCTCTCTATATATATATCACCTATATATAGTACACTGGGCAAATGCCCAGTGGGCGGGCTTTATAAAATGGGCATTTGTCCAGGCATTTGCCCATTTCATAAATATCCGCCCAAAAACTGTGCATTTATAAAATTATCAGTAAAGGATGGATTATTGACAGCATTTGAAAAAAAAGAACATTTATAATAATAGTTATTTCAGTTTTGCATTTATATTTATGTATTATGTTGTATTTATATATCATTATCATCCTTACCTTTCTCTTCCCAAGACTGGGGGGTAGGTGCGCAACAGGCAGTATAGAAAAATATGACGCAAGTCAAATATAAGCCCAACCTCACCGCCTTAACACCTTTTAGTGAGAACTCGTCGCAGTCAGAAAATCCACCTAGAGCTTCATGGGGACTGCAGCGGACCTTCACTATAGCATCTCATCAAACATTAGAAATAAAAAAGACAGTAAAAACACTTGGGCCCTATCGAGACTGTTCTAGTCAAGCCAACAGAATCAATCACCAAGCAACATGTTCATGCAAACCCACAAAGCACTCTAGGGCTTGTCAGTAACTTACATAATATACATAAAGTCTAAAGCATGCTCAAGCAAATCTATAAAGCACCATAGTATACACTAAGTCTACAACTAAAATAATCAAAACTATAGCTAAAGTTCATGCCAACTACACTTCAGCTTTAATAACTTTAAAAGTAACCATTGACATTATAATAACTACTGTAGCTAAACACCAACCTATTTGACTAGGCTCCAAAATATACTATATGATACCCACAAGCATCCATATAGCTATTCAATCCTTTCTTAAAATGTTTCAATCGAGTTACACTCAACCTTCCATGGCAAAGTGTTCAAAATTTAACAACCCTGTTACTGAATGGATGCTTTCTTGTTTTATTTCTTACTAAGCCCCCTGGTTTCCCTTCTGTCGTGCTCTACTATTAAGAATTCATTGGTCTCTGTATTATCAATAGATATAAATATTTTGTAGACTTGTTTCATGTCCCCTCTGTAAAATCGCCTTTCTACAGAAAACATTCCTAACTCCTTCAGCCTCTCCTCATCTTACCCTCAAACAGAAATCATCCTTGCTGCTCTATGTTGCACTCTCTCTAGCATATCTAAGTCTTTCTTTAAATAAGGGGCCCAAACTTATGCACAATACTCTAATACTGGCCTAACATTGCTATTATACAGTTTACTTATAACTTCCTTGCTCTTATAAACAGCATTGCGATTTTTATTATATCCAGCATCTTATTAGCTTTATTCCTTGCTTCCAAACACTGATTAATTACTTTCAAATTACTGCTTATAATCACACCAAAATCTTTTTCATGCTCCACAGACTCAAGCCAATCAGCATTCATATCATAGTTAAAACTTTTGAGTAACCTAGGTGAATATCCTTACACTTTTTACTATTAAAATTCATTTGCCACTTATCTGCCCACCCAAGAAGTTTATGAAGATCATTTTGAATCTTTATACATCCTTCACTATTCCTAACTGAGGTAGCCACTTTGGTATCATCTGCAAACTTAGAAACCTTACATTTATGTCCTTGGTCTAAATCCTTTATATATATATATATATATATATATATATATATATATATATATATATATATATATATATATATATATATATATATATATATATATATATATATATATATATATATATATGCTGCTACTCTTCTGATATAGGCTATATGAGGAACGATAGTGGCCCCAGCACTGAACCCTGAGGGACACCACTCTTAACTATTTCCCCTGATGACTTATTGCCATTTAGTTGTACACACTGTTTTCTATTCCACAACCACTCTTTAATCCAACCATGTACCACTCCACCTATACCACATTGCAATAACTTCATCAGCCGTATGTGGGGAACCTTATCAAAAGCTATGCTAAAGTCTAAATAAATAAAATAATGTGTAATATCAGACTTGCAAGGTAATGGAAGATTCACCTCATTGACAGCTCCTTGCAAAGTCAAATGGATCATCCACCAGGGGGATACTGTTATGCCCCTCACGAAACCACAATTCATCCTCACATGCCTTTCTTCTCGCCTCTGCCATTGTTCCTCTCTCAGGCGAATCACTGCCGGGGATAGTCCACACCTTTAGTTCTCCCAGTCAGGGGTTATGCTCCACCATTATACATCCGCTTAACCAACCAACTCATCCATCCTTTCCTCATGACCAAACCATCTCAATGTACTTCCATTTATTCTCTCATTTACCCCTTCTTCACGCCACACAACTCTCTAATACATTCATTCCTTATTTTTCAATTTTTCTCACATCTAACACATCCCTAAGATTGTCCATCTAATAAATTTAAAAGAAATCTTTAGCTCTTATTCCAGACCAGTGGTTCTCAACCTTTTCCAAACCAACGCCCCCTTCGAGATTATCGGCTTAATCCACCGCCCCCCGCTTCAGAATTTTATATTTTAAAAGTAGTTATATATATATATATATATATATATATATATATATATATATATATATAGCATAACTCTTTATAATAATAATAACAATAACCTTAATAATAATAACAACATATATATATATATATATATATATATATATAATAATAATATATTATTTATCTATATTTTTAATTTTAATTATTATTATTATTATTATTATTATTATTATTATTATTATTATTATTATTATTATTATTATTATTATTATTATTATTATTATTATTATTATTATTATTATTAAAAAGAAAGTACTTTACCATATTCCTTAAAAAATTTATTTTACGATTAAAACATCATTTTTGACACTAGTGGCTGCCTTGAGCCTGGTGACTTGCACATAACCGATTGATGTCAGGAGTGATTGTACTTAGGCATAATCTTAAATCACCTCTCTGAGTATATCCAATTTGTTTCTGGCTTTGTTTTTCAATTGTGTGACAACACTGAAGCCTTTTCAACGAAATACGTTGAAGGAAAAGCCAGAAGCAATACTTTAATTTCTTCCCATAGAAGAGGATACGAATCTTTTTTTTCGTCCAAAATACTTCGTATCCAAGCTCATTAAATAAACTTTGACATTCACTGTCATGCTTGAGGTCTATTAGGAGCTCCTGCATGGACTGTGAAATATTAGCTGCAGTCACATCTGTTGAAAACGGGTTGAATACCCATTGGGGTATTTGAAGCGCAATAATATCCTGAAATCTAGTTTCCATGTTTTCTTTCAGCTTATTTAAGTGAAAACAATAAACTTCCAAGTCATTACCTGCAATTTCATTTTCTCCCAAACAGCCAGAAGATTAGGAAACTGACGTAAGTCTTTACGGCATAAATTACTTTTCAGAACACTTAGTTTCTCTATAAAAGCCCCTATAATCCTTTTTGTTTTGATGAAATTCATTTTTTTTACCTTGTAGCTTCGTATTTATTTCGTTTAACTTGTCAAAAATATCAGAAAAGTAAGCAACATCAGTTCGTCTTTCTTTTAATGAATTAGCGAGACTGTGGTCAGCTGTGTCTAGAAATTCAATAACTGTTTCAAAGTGGTTATAGAATCGTTGTAAACAATTCCCTTTAGAAAGCCACCTAACCTCCGTGTGTAGCAATAATCGTTCAAATGCCTCGTCTTTTTCTTCACAAAGCTGGCGAAATAAACGATCATTCAAAGAGTGGCATTTGATTTTATTGACGGCACTAATGACACAATTAAGAGACTCGTATAATCTTCCGCTTAAATGTTGACGATGAATAACACAATGAACAGTCATACCCCCTGGAACAGCTTGCTTTAAATGTGCACTAAAACCGCGATATCTACTTGTCATAGCTGCAGCATCGTCAGTAGCACATGCAAGAATATTAGATAATGGAATGTCTTTTTCGTTAAAATAACTTAAAAAAAAGTACATGGAATATAGAGGAACCTTTAGTGTCAGTGGTAAGACTTTTAGCGAACAGCATTTCTTCATTCATCTCGCCAGTTTCATTTATGAAACGAACATATGCTAATAATAAAACTACATTATCACTGAGGGTTGACTCGTCGATCTGTAATGCAAACTGTGTTTTTCTAATTATCTTACAAAGTTGATCTTCAATTTCAGAGGCCATCTCATCGATCCTTCTCGAAACTGAACTATTGCTCAAAGGTAGCGTCTTAATTACATTGCTTGCATTGGAAATCATCAGAGTATCAAGTATTACCTTAACAGCTGGTAAAAGTAGTGTTTCTCCAATATTATGAGGCTTGCCACACTTAGCAATCAACAAAGACACTTTGTAAGAAGCAAGAAGTCCTTTATCAATATTGACTGAACTTTTTTCAAACATAGAACTTACTGTAGGTCTCCCTTCATACTTCCTTTTTATGTCTTTGAAGAAATCAATAGACTGAGTTGACTTATCTTGGTGAATTTTTGACAGATGTTCTTGTAATCGAGAAGGCTTCATAGCTTCGTTAGACAGAGTCTTCTCACATAAAAAGGCACATTGGCAATTTTTCATTTGATGGAAATGGAATGAATCCATATTTCAAATATTCTGACGAATATTGCCTACACTTCTTTTTTGCTTGAGACATAGCGTAATATAATCACACGTTTACACGAAAATCACATCCAACACACGGGAAAGGTTTTCTATCACTAACAGGTTTAAGGCACGATTTTAAAAAGAAGAAAAATTTGCGAAAAGTAATGCAGTCTGGCATCTCTGGCTTAAAGTTGTGAGGGGTATCTATAGTTTTTCTGGACGCTTCTGGCAACTTCCACATTCCGAAGTATATATATATATATATATATATATATATATATATATATATATATATATATATATATATATATATATATATATATATATATATATAGATATATATTTTAACCTATTTGGCAAATATATATATATATATATATATATATATATATATATATATATATATATATATATATATATATATATATATTGATTTCTCATATTGTAAAAAAAAATAATCAACTTTCTTGCTGTAATTAAGTTGCCAATATGTACTTTTAGTCATTTATGTATTTTCACTCGGAAATAACTTTGTACTTTTCGTATAAATACATATATATATATATATATATATATATATATATATATATATATATATATATATATATATATATATATATATATATATATATATATATATATATATATATATATATATATATATCAATTAATTTTATCATTTAAATCTCTCCTTACCGCCCCTCCTCAATAGCCGCCCCCTTACCGCCCCTCCTCAATACCGCCCCGCCTCAATAGCGCCCCTGGGATGTCGTTAACGCCCCCAGGGGTCGGTATGTCTGAAAGAAACACTGTTCCAGACCATAGTCTCACAACCATACATTAACACAGGTGACAACATACCTCATGTAAAACCTAGTGCACCCAAGACTTAGTTCCTTTTACATTCACCAAGTATTTAATTGCACCAGCCACCCACCTGCCATTCACAACTTTTCTACTACCCACTGCATCATCCATTAACTTTTCATCCAACATATATCCTAAATATTTAAACTCAGACACTTGTTCCACCTGCTCACCATTTAATATATTTTACCGAGAACTGTCCTCACTCACAATATAACCTTACTCTTATCTACATTTACTTTCAAGCCTCATTTACATACCCTGCCAAATCTATCTACCAATTCTCATAAACTTTCTTCAGATTCGCCACACAAAACCAAATTATCCATATAAAAATTATATAATCATTCTAACACCATCCTCTGCCACCCCACCTCTTGTTCTTTCTAGCCCAATCCATATACAAATTGAATAACCAAGGAGACATAACATATCCTGCATTACTCCGCTATTAATATTA
Organism: Trachelipus rathkii; assembly: GCA_015478945.1. Lineage (NCBI taxonomy): Eukaryota > Metazoa > Arthropoda > Malacostraca > Isopoda > Trachelipodidae > Trachelipus > Trachelipus rathkii. The sequence goes on along the minus strand of JABUQX010091375.1, from coordinate 32,631 downwards.
AGCCAATCACTTTCGACTCCATTTATTCTTACACACGCTTCACTATCATCATATATACTATTGATTCCATTCAGAAGCCTACCACCAACACCATATTTCCCTAACACCTGCCATAGAGCTTCCCTATTAATCCTGTTGCAAATCCATAAAATCTAGATATTATTTATTCTTCTAATCCTCTCTCATTTTTTCTCAGTCATTTGTTTCAATGTAAAGGTGATCACATCCTCTACCACTTATAAATGCCTTGTTCTTCATAATCAGTCCTTCAGTCCCTCGGTACTCCTTTGACAAAATACCAGCATATATCTTCCCTATAACATTCAATAAACTAATTCCCATATAATTCCTAAAGTTACCCTTATCCCCCTTACCCTTATATAAGGGTATTACTGCTCTCCTCCAATCCTCAGAACTATACCATAAATGCTTTGTTACACAACTTCCAAATCCAATCAATCACCATCTCGCCTCCGTTCTTGATCATTTCACCAGTAATTTCATCTATACCTGCAGATTTACCATTCTTCAACTTTCTCCTCTTTGCTAATAACCTCATCCCCAAATGACCTCATCCCCAGAATACCTAATCCTTCTTGCACCATCAAACCCTCACACATTTACTATCACCTCTTCTTTACTGCCAATGTTATGCATATTTTCGAAGTGTTCCATCCACACTCCCCTTACATCCATTTCATCAGTTACAAAAGCACCATCCCTATTCATTATTCTAGGCAGATTCCCCTTCTTTTCATTCTTAACCTTTTATATATATATATATATATATATATATATATATATATATATATATATATATATATATATATATATATATATATATATATATATATATATATATATATATATATATAAAACAAAGTATAAATGCCCTCTAAAATGCCCAAATGGGACAAATGCCCAGATAAATGCCCAGGGCATTTGCCTAATTCTTAAGTGCCCAGGCATTTACCCATCACTATATATATATATATATACTATATATATATATATATATATATATATATATATATATATATATATATATATATATATATATAATATATATATATTTATATATCTTTATACCGCTTTATATATATATATATATATATATATATAAAGTAGACCTAGTTTAATCGTATGACTAAAATGATTTCTGAGTGTGTTCTATGATAAAGATTTTGTAAAAACCCTTGAAGGTTCTTCAAGCCAAATGCCCCACAAATCAAGATCTTTAAATATGGATTTAGCAATATTTAAACTCGCTGCAGCGAGATTTTCCAACCTTAAAATTTCAATCTTTTAAATTTGAATGCATTAATATTAACACCCATTTGGTTAATATATTTCGTTTACAAACTAAATTTTAAATTTAAAATTTTTTTTTTAAATTTTTTAAATTTTTAAAAAAATGTTTAATTTTTTTTTTTAATTTTGAATTTTTTTACTTTAAATTTGAATACATTAATATTAACAGCTATTGATTAATACATTTCGTTCATAAACTAAAAATTTTAATTTTTTTCAAATTTTTAAAAAAAAATTTAAATTTTAAAATTTTTTTCTTTATATATGAATACATTAATATTAATGTTAACACCCAATTGGTTAATATATTTCGTTCACAATCTATTAAGTGTTATTATTTTAGCGGTTTCTGATCATTAATGAGTTTTAATTAAAGTAAATTATTTATTAAAGTAAATAATTATTCGTATTTTGGTTTATTCCAATAATTTATTAACGATTGCTGTTAAAGTCTTTTAAATATCATGTTTACCGCATATTTTTTTATTCCATTTTTCATCTATTAATTATTATCATTATTAAAATTCGTTGAATTTCCTCCTGAAAATCTCGCTGCAGTAAGATTTAAATCCAGATATTAATAAAAATTTTAAGCTCTCAGAAAACTAATTTTTTTTTTTAATTTTCCTTTCATTTTTTTCATTATTAATCATAGTGACGATAATGAGTATTTTGCAAGTGTTAAGCAAATACAAAAGAGGTGAGAATATATATATATATATATATATATATATATATATATATATATATATATATATATATATATATATATATATATATATATATATAGTATATATAATATATATATATATATATACATATATATATATGTATCGATAATATAGATGTGTATGTATATATATGCATATATATATATATATATATATATATATATATATATATATATATATATATAATATATATATGCTAATATATAATAATAATATAATATAATAATATATATATTTATATATATATATATATATATATACAAATAAGAATATATATATATATATATATATATATATATATATATATAAGTATCAATGTATGCTAATACCGACGACTATATATGTGTATCTGTATATAAATGTATATATATTTTGTAGTGTTTTCCTATTACTATACTAAAATATGTTAAAATTTGGTTATGCCCGCCATACCCCGTCATACCCGTTCAAAGTCGAAGGTTAAAATCCGCTGTTGATGCTATTCTCGTTGCAAGGTATATTTTGTATATGTTTCTCGAAAGTAAAATATATATATTTTTTGCTGTGTTTCAGTTAAATTTTGCAATCTGCTCATTATTCTATTAATAATTGTCTCTTTTATTATTATTTTATGTTATATTTTATATGATTGTGAAGGAAATTTGTAAGTGTTTCCTTACTATTTCAAAATCATATGGATTATGTCTTTAAATATATTATTACATTTTAAATGGTTGGTTCATACATAGGAAATTTGCTAACTTAACTCATGCTACTTAACATATATTTATTAATTTATTTATATACACTGATGATTGGTAAACCTTTTACTCGAAAGGTCTATAATAAATAAAGATGTGGGGAAAAATATATCCCATTGGGATGGGATATCTTAGCATAACCCTAGTATGAACCAAGCTATACTTTACAAATTTATTGAACTTCTTGTATACAACAATGAATAAATGTTTCTTTCATTACATGTTATTTATACTTGTAATAAATGTCTCTTTCATTACATGTTATTTTTGTATACAACAATGAGAATAAATGTCCCTTCATTACATGTTATTTATACATGATAAGTTATTGTTACTAGTATTTTATATAATAATTCATGTATTTTTTTATAATTATATTTGTTCTTTCTTTTTTTCTTTTTTCTTTTTATATCTGTTCGATAATGATAATGTATTTGCTGAAATTGATATTATAACGATTTTGTGAACGCTTTATTATTATTATTATTATTATTATTATTATTATTATTATTATTATTATTATTATTATTATTATTATTATTATTATTATTATTATTATTATTATTATTATTATTATTATTATTATTATTATTATTATTATTATTATTATTATTATTATTATTATTATTATTATTATTTATATTACTATTATTATTATTATTATTATTATTATTATTATTATTATTATTATTATTATTATTATTATTATTATTATTATTATTATTATTATTGTAATGTTCTTAATGTTCATATTCTTTCTTATTTTTCTTTGTTTCCTCTTCTTTGTAGCATCTTTTGACGTAGTTTTCCCTCCATATCTGTTTTCCTTTATTATGCTGATCATTTGTTTAATATTTCCATTATTAGCTATGGCATTTCCCATATATATATACGGTATATATATATATATATATATATATATATATATATATATATATATATATATATATATATATATATATATATATATATATATATATATATATATATATATCTTATATTTTTATATACTATATATATATATATATATATATATATATATATATATATATATTCAAAAACCACAGAATCCAAATTAAATATAGGTTTGGAGAAAAAAACTTGCAAAAATTATTATTATTATTTAAAATAATTAAACTCTGCTTTTATTATCTTTTTCCAATCTTTATGTTTTCCATATTTTTTAATCTTACTTTACCTTATATTTCTATTGTCTTATTTTGTCTTAATCTATCATTTCCTTACATTATCTTTTCCCTTCCATATCTTTTTATTATCTTTTGATTATATCTTATTTTTCCTTATCTTTTATTTTCTCCATCATGTCTTCTTTATCATATTTTTTTCCATATATTATCTTTTTTATATCTTATCGTTTCCCTTTCATATATTTTTCTTATCTCTTTCCTTATATCTTATTTTTTTCTTTAGTTTTCTTTTCTTTATCTTATTTTTTTCTTTATCATATTTTTTCCCTCGTCATTATTTTTCTGATCTTATCTTTTCCCTGCCTTATATTTTCCTTATCTTATTTATTTCTTTATATTTTTTTTTCCTTATTTATCTTTTCCCTCATCATATCTTTTACTTATCCTATTTTATTTTCTTGTCTTATCTTTTATTTATCTCATATTTTCACTATTTTACCTTTTTTTTATCCTATATTTTCATTATTTTATATTTTTCTTATTTTATCTTTTCATTATCTTATCTTTTTATTATTTCATGTTTTCATTTTCTCATCTTATTTTCTTTACTTTTCATTATCTTATCTTTTTCTTATCTTATTTTTTCATTATCTTATCTTTTTCTTATATTATCTTTTCATTATCTTACGTTTTATTTTCTCATCTTTTCATTATTTTTATTTTTTTCTTATCCTATTGTTTCCTTAACTTATATTTTCATTATCTTTTTATATATTTTCTTCCCTTATCTTATTTATCTTTCAATATCTTTTTTTCATCAAACCTTGTCACACCTTTCGTTAAAATGTCGTACCTTAATTTTTTATTTATTTCCTTCTTTCTTTATCTTTTTTTAATCTTATTTTATCTTTCTTTGATCGTTTATCTACGCAATTTGATCTTGCAAAATACGTCGCTATTCTTTATTGCTTGAGCAGATAATCTCATGAAATATTTTGCAAATTATTATTATTATTATTATTATTATTATTATTATTATTATTATTATTATTATTATTATTATTATTATTATTATTATTATTATTATTATTATTATTATTATTATTATTATTATTATTATTATTATTATTTCAGATTCTTTACGAAAAAGAGAGAAGCGAGTTCCGATCGCAAAGGCAAAGGACGTACCCCGGAACCTACT
>JABUQX010091375.1:20000-22500 GCA_015478945.1 Trachelipus rathkii | reverse complement strand
TGTGGATTATTATTATTATTATTATTATTATTATTATTATTATTATTATTATTATTATTATTATTATTATTATTATTATTATTATTATTATTATTATTATTTTTTACTATTATTATTATTATTATTATTATTATTATTATTATTATTATTATTATTATTATTATTATTATTATTATTATTATTATTATTATTATTATTATTATTATTATTATTATTATTATGTTTGCTTTTATATGTTTTAATTTGTTATAATTTTGTTTTCGTTTCTTTGTGTTATTTTTAATTTTTGTTTTTATTTAAAAAATATTTCTTTTATTTCTTGCTTTTTTTATTCATTTGGATAACATCTTCAGTTCTTTAGATAATTTATATGCTGATAGAGATGCTGTTCCTTCCAGTGGAAATGTAGAAGTCATTAAAGGGTTGTCGACTCCATACTTCCCATTGGATATCGTCCGTGAGTTCGTGATGAACGCCCTCGCTGAAGCTGTCAAAACTAACCAAGTTCATAATCGGGATCCTATTGGAGGTTCCAATGAGAATTTGTATGTGTAAGTATTTTTTGTGTTATGGTAAATTTTTTATAGATATCACTTAAATATAGACAGGTTTTTTAGTACTAATGCACTATTATTAAAAGGTAATCCACATTAATGTAGATCTAAATTCACACTCAAAATCTGTAGAAGACGGACATTCATAAAACGCAATAACCTGAACTAAATATCTGAATTCGCAAACAGACGTTCACAACAAAATAGATCTCCCTTCCTAGTAGAGGGGAAGGTATCAGCAACTGGCTTCATTTAGTGGGGAGGCTTTCTTGTGTGTGGGGTGGAACTGAATGTAATTCTCTCTCTGACATGGGGGCGTGTATTCCATTTTCTTTCCCCTTCAACTAAAATTCATGAAGCTTGGTTTAGCTTTGTTTTGTTCCTTTGGTATCCGTCACAGGGACACTACCTTCAGGAATTTCAGACATCTTTAAACTTTGGACACGAGCTATTTACATTTTAATACGGAATAGTTCAAAATCTTTAGTTAGTGACAGTAGAACCTCCTTCTTCGTAGAAAATGTAATAATATTTCCGGCTCTCCTCCCCTCTCTCTTTTATACTTTCCTAAAAATGTCACCTTAACTTTGCGTCTTCCTCTCTCTTCCTCTTTTTAGTTTCTTTCATTGACACCACTGTTGTTTTACTTTCTATTAAAGCTGAACTTTTCACTCAACCCTTTGCCTTTAATTATCTACTTGACGATTCCAGAACTATTTCTCTTTCCCCATATTTGCCAAACATCATAATTTTTACTAAATATGTTTGTGCTATAGCTGAGCTTAACACTAAGAAGGCATATAGTCCCGAACGTATTCCTCCTTTGGTTCTCAAAACTTGTGCTTCGGAGTTGAGTTTGCACTCTGCCTTTCCTTTTGGAAGCGGCACTCATCCTGCTTGTGCCAAAAAAGGTGAGATCCGACTCAACCCTTTAACCACCGTCATATCTGCTTCACCTTTGTTTAGAGTAAAGGTTTGGTAGTTTATTCCTAACTTTCTTTGAAATATCGCATATTTTCAAACCCCGTGCATAAGAACATATACGTCTTTGATTCGGACCTGTTCTTTGTTTTCCCCCCAACTCTCGAGAATTTAATGTGCGTCTCCAGTTCTTATTCACATGGTGAGACACCAATAAAGTACAGAAATCTTTGCATATTGCACTTGTATATAACTTTTATTGTATCGTTTTGTTTTCACAAAATATGCATACGAGTCTATAGTTGCAGAATATATAAATACAGAAAGAATGGAAATAGAGGAAACTTTAAGGAATAAAACAATAATTTATATACCATCTAAATATATTGTATGTATAGTTTGGATACTTTTTTTTTGGAGGGTGGGATGCCATGGCCCCTTTATTTCAGAATTACAGTTTCTGGGGGCCTTGCCCCCTTGCTACCTCCCTTAGTCCCGCCTAAGAATTATGAAAGTATTGCACAAAAAGTAGTAGTTTACTGTTTTAAAGAATATCCGATAAGACTAAATTTCAGTATACAGTTGTAAACAATGTTAAAATAAACTTTTTCTACTCACGAAAAAATCAAATATATTTTGTTTCAAAATTTTAAAGTATTAATCAAAGGTATGCTCAAAACCAATTATTATTATTATTATTATTATTATTATTATTATTATTATTATTATTATTATTATTATTATTATTATTATTATTATTATTATTATTATTATTATATAGGCCTTTATTGAAAATGATCGACAATCTTTTACTGGTTGGAGTATTGAAAGATGAAGATATCCAAAGGCTTCTTATTATGATCGACCCAGTTTCTTGGAACCCAGATTATGATAAAGGTTTGGAAACCTTCTTCTTCTTCTTCTTCTTCTTCTTCTTCTTCTTCTTCTTCTTCTTCTTCTTCTTCTTCTTCTTCTTCTTCTTTCTGAATATCTTTGTGATTTAATCATGATTTTGAATTACGTTG
>JABUQX010091375.1:5000-15000 GCA_015478945.1 Trachelipus rathkii | reverse complement strand
CCTATATCTCCCTTACCCTTATATAAGGGTACTACTTACTGCTCTGCCTCAATCAAAATATATATATATATATATATATATATATATATATATATATATATATATATATATATATATATATATATATATATATATATATATATATATTATATATATTATATATATATATTTATATATATATTAAAGTGACTGATTTGGTCACTCACATTAATGAACTATATTAAGTTTGTTATTTATAATAAGACAATAAACTGTAGATATAGCAATACAAATTGTAGCTTTCACCATAAACAATATTGAGTTTGTGGTGTTTATTTTGTATTACAATATAAATCTATTCCAAAATAATTCTATAATTAAAGATGTAAATGCTGGATTCAATGACTTGAAGATTACTAGGTGTAGACTTCTTTACTTCAATGGTAAGGATAATCACAATATAGTCCAGCATTCATATTTAATTTCAGGATCTAGAAATGAAGAACAACAGGAACCTACGGAAATGACCACTATTACTAAACATAATATTAATAATAAAAAAACTATCAATAATAATAAAAATAATAATAAAAAATTAATAATAATAATACAGATAATAATTTACTAATTTTGTAGAAAAATAAAAATAATAATCATAAAAAATTGATAATAATAATAATAATAATAATAATAATAATAATAATAATAATAATAATAATAATAATAATAAATAATAAAAATAGTTACCCATACCATAGAAGGATTCAAATCATTTAAATATTAAAGATTTAAAAATTTTAAGAAATAAACATTTAAGATTGTAATTCAAAGCTAAAGTTTAAAGGTAACTTTTTCTCTGAAACACAATTGATTCATGAATAGATTTGTAAATAAAAATATAACATATTAAAAAATAAAAATAGGGTCACTATAGATACCTTCCCTCTCATGAAGACTGGAAACGTACCGGTTTCAATAGCGGACGCCCAAATCGCGAGGTAGAAGGAACTATAGCAGGCGAAGCATGAGATATAGGAGAAGGAGAAGAAACAGACACAGAAGAGGAAACTTCACAAGAGGGAACGTCAAAAGAAAAAGGTAAAATATCAGGAGGTATAGCAAAATCAAGGACAGGAGGTAAAATCGGAGGAGGAAAAGACAAGGAAGGCATGTGATGGGAAACAGAAGAAGTAGTGGCGGTAATAGAAGGACTAGTAGAAGTAACAGAAAGTGGAACTGTAGTAGTAACCACAACAGCCTCGTGTAAGGGAGAGAAAGACACAGGAACAATTCGTGAAGGAAAAGATGGAAACAAGGAGGAAGAGCCAATGTCAGAATCATCATCCAAACCATAAGAAGAATCATCAAGGACAAAAGAATTATCGAGCAAACGATTATCAGAAAGATCAGAATCGGAAGAGTCAAGGAAAGCAGGTTTAATACGTTCAACCGAAACATTTTCAACACGATTCCCATTTTGAATTGTGAAAAAATGAGGTCGCCGACGAAGAACAAGATAAGGACCAGTATAAGAAGGTTGTAAAGGAAAACGATGAGAGTCATGACGAAGAAATACATGAGTAGCAGAATCTAAATTCTTGGGTAAGTAAACAGCAGTAGATTGGGAACGAGCAGGAGAAGGAAGAAAAGAAGAAACAATAGAACGAAGCTTAGAGAGAAAAGAAGGATAATCCGGAAAAGGAAGGTCAATAGAAGAAGAAGAAAAAAATTCACCAGGAAGACGCAAGGGTGAACCATAGACTAGTTCAGCTGCAGAAGATTTCAAATCTTCCTTAACCGAAGACCAAGCAAAACCAGAGGAAGATTCTCCACCCAATGTTGCGGATTAGGGGCGCAGCGCAAAGCAGCTTTTAATTGGCGATGAAGGCGCTCGACATAAGAATTTCCTTGAGGGTGATAAGTACTGGAATGGATTTTTTCAATACCAAGGAGAGATAAAAAATCACGCCAAAAGATTGAGAACGAAATGTGGGGCCATCTGTCAGTCACAATATGAGGAAGGAACACCAAACGAGGACCAGCCCAAAGTAGTAAGAAATCGCGTAGCCAAATTTAATTTTTTTCCGGGCCGTAGGAAGAAGAAAGAGGAACAACTTCAGGCCAACGAGTATACCTGTCAACCATAGTTAATAAATAAGTACACCCACGCGAAGGCGGAAGAGGGCCGCAAAGATCAAGATGAAGGCGATCAAAACGACAAGAAGGTAAAGGAAATGAACCTAAAGGAGGTTTAGTATGTCTATGAACCTTGGTTTTTTGACAAGCAATACATGAACGAGCCCAAAACGAGATGACAGTATGCATGTTCGGCCAAAAAAAACGAGAAGATAAAAGTTTTTGAACCACGCGAATACCAGGAGTGAGAGAAGAGAATGAAGGAGAAGAAAAACCTGTTTTCGAAAAGCAGAAGGAACAAAAGGATGGACTCTGCCAGTGGAAATGTCACAAATTAAAGGAACAATAGAATCAGGTAAGAAAGATTTGAAGTTAATAGAGAGTATCAACAGGAAGAATAAAGATCCTCCCCAGTTGAGCAACCGACATAGCCAGATAGCAGTCTAATGTACGGGCAAGGCGTAAAGCATTAACCTCGATACGAGATAAAGCTTCGCACTAGAGTTATCACGACCAGGAATGTGACGAAGATCAGTAGTAAACTGGGCAATAAAATCAAGATGACGAAATTCACGAAGAGAATAGTGTAAAGAAACAGAAGTAATAGCAGAAGTGAGTGGTTTATGATCTGTGATAACATGAAACTGACGACCTTCAAGAAAATATCTCAAGTATTTAATCGAAGAGTAGACAGCAAATAGTATTTAATCGAAGAGTAGACAGCAAATAGTTCACGACCAAAAGTACTATAGCGAGTGACAGCAGGAGGAAGTTTCTGAGAAAAGTTTCTGAGAATAAAAAGCGAGAGGAAGCCAAGTACCATTTTGCAGTTGCTCTAGTGAAGCTCCCACAGCATAATCACTGGCGTCTACAAATAGGCGAGTTTCAGCACCGTGTTCAGGAAAAAAAAGAAGAGTGTTGTTGATCAATAGAGTTTTACTCTGTTCAAAAGCCTCACAAGCAGCATCAGTCCAATTAACCATTGTCGAGCTTCCCCGACGACCTTGAACAAGCAAAGCAGTAACTGGAGCTAATATGGCAGCAGCCTTGGGAAGGAAACGACGATAAAAATTAAGGAGACCTAGGTAAGCACGAAGATCTTTCTGAGTGGTAGGAAGAGGAAAATCACGAATAGCAGAAACACGATCAGGTAGTGGAGAAAGACCAGAAGAAGAAATTTTATGGCCAAGAAAATGAAGAGAAGCAGCACCCAAAATGCATTTCTCGAAATTTAAACGAAGACCAGCTTGAGATAAACGAGAGAAAACAGTACGAAGATGAGAAAGATGCTCCTCCGGAGAACGAGAAGCAACTAATAGATCATCAATGTAAGCATATACAAAGGGTAAGCCACGTAAAACATGATCTATCAAACGTTGAAAAGTAGCACTGTCGTTACGAAGACCAAATGGCATAAAATTATACATAAAATTGCCAAAAGGAGTTGCAATACAAGTTTTAGGACGATCATCAGGATTAACAGGAATTTGAAGGAAGACAGATTTTAAGTCAAGAGAAAAAATGGTGCATCCATTTAGAGAAGAAGTAAAATCATGAAGGTGAGGAATAGAATAAGTATCAGCAACAGTTTTAGAATTTAGTAACCTGTAGTCCCCAACAAAACGAAAAGAATCTGGCCCTTTTTTAACAATGTAAGCGGAGAAGCGTAAGGAGAAGTAGAAGGCGACAATACCTCTTTATCCAGAAGGCATGCGTCAAATTTCAACCAGCGCAAACTGTTAACCATTTCTGAGAAGTCTGCGCAGCCTGGCAAAAAAACAGGCGGCAGACTACTCGTTTCGTCTCAATGTAATGCATTACCATGGTGCGAGCGCAGGAGAAAGATAAAAATGCGCTGGTTTAAGTTCAGAAAAATTCAGATGCGAAAAGAGCGTGAAAAAGAGAATAAGAGGAGAAAGCAGAAATATTGATACCATAAATAGAAGAATCGAAAGGAACAGCATTACAAGAAAGAGTAGTAGTGTCATCAAGTAGACGACTATTGGCCATGTCAATAAGAATATTGAAATGTCGTTAGAAATCAGCACCAATGATGTTTTGTGTAACATCGGCCAAGAGGAAAGTCCAACGGAAAGAGCGACGTAGTCCAATAGATAAAGTAAGGAGTTGTTCACCATAGACAGCAATGCTAGAACCATTAGCAGCCCGTAAATGAGAAACAACAGGCGGAAGAGAAGAACAAAAACCATGAACATTCAAAATAGAGAAACTAATACCCGAGTCAATTAGGAAAAATCGTTTAGAATCACCATCAAAGATACGTAAAAGCGAGCCTGGAAGAACAGCATTAACATCAGAAATAGAAACAGAAGAAGAATCAACAGAAATAGGAACAGAAGTAGGAGCCGTAGTAGTAGCATTAACCGAAGACGAATAAGCAGATAGTAGGAAATAGAAGCGAATCAGAATTGGGAATGGAGAATACCCAAGGGAGGAGCGCAACGACTACGGTTCCCCCCCCCCCCGAGGAGTTTCCCTGAAGAGATTTGCAATTAAAATTACAGAGGAATGCAGTTCACTGCTCTAACACCAAAATGATAATGATAGAACAGAAAGGATAACCCTGAGGGAGGTGGGGCAATGAAGAACAAGAAGGTGACAGGAAACGAGACCTAGTCGAAAGATGCAGATGAAGAGTGCTGCGACATATGTCACGACGAGATAGAGACATGTTGTGTGTTGCAAGAATAATTATGAACATTCATCATGTTCAACAAAGATAAGAATGTTGTAAGAGGTTCTAAAGATGAATTCTGGAAAGATGGAGGAGAAGGCCAATTGTTTGTGTTGTTATGCGAAGATTGATGGCAGGATTTGCGCAGGCGCGGGGCTGTGTATCGACAGTTTACCAACATCCGCGGCTACTCTCTAACTCTGCTTCCGTGGAATACCACCTCTCTAAACCCTAACCCTAACCTGTTGCTCTTGGTCTGAGACACAGATGGCTAAGAATTCATCCTCTAACTCGTTTAATATAGCCAACTATAACTTATTTCATAATTTCCGTCTGAAGGGTGAGTATGTGCCTATGTAAACATAAACACTCCTGAACACGTCTCGAAATCTTGAATCTCCTAACTTCGATGTTCTGTGGCTTTAAAATCTTCTCCTTCTACTACAATATTCTTGTGCTTCTGCTACTGTCCTCCTAAAGAACGGATTTTCACGCCTTTTTTGAAATCTTACTACTTCTCACGGAGACTGTTATATCTTCTCATCCAAAACTGAGGTCTCTATTTAGGGGATTTTAATGTACACAACACTGAATGTTGGGGTCCTCTCATTACTGACTTTAAGGTGGGGAGGGAGGCCGAATCATTTAGCACTCTCAACGATCTGGAGCAACTAATTAAAGACCCCAACACACCTTCCGGATCGTCCCAACCAATTCTTGGACACAACTTGACCTATGTTTCACACTAGTCCTTCTCTCTATAAATACACCACCTTCGCTTTTATTGGTAAATCTGACCACAAACCTTAATCTCTGAATTGTTAATACTTTCTCTCCAAACAGCTCCATCCTGCCCTACGCGTTTTTCTGGCACTTTGATCGGGCGATGCGGGGGCCTTGCGTTGCTTCCCTACGCTAACTTAATAACTGGAACGACTCTGTTGTCTCTCGGGTGACGCTGTCGACTTTCTGCGATTAAGTTTGGAGCTGTAATCGTTATGAGTAGCAGTGTGCGATGTCTCTTCTTCGACCTAAATCTTTCTCTCCTCATAATCCATGGTTCGATCAGGCTTGTTCTCTGCCATTCAGGCTAGAGGATAGTGCGTATCGGGAGTGGAAAATTCTCGTTCTTCTATCACTCTTGCTATTTCATTCAGCTAGAAATCGTGCAGGGATACTCTTCGACGAGCAAAGCGCGGCTTTCATCAAACGAAAGTGCGCTAACCCTCCTTGGTTCTCTACTGACAAATCTTTATGGCCTGGCTTGCCCAAAAAACATCTCTACACTTCGTACATCTTCGTCTTTCCTCCTCTTATTAAAACGATCTGATGTTTCTGTGCTTAATTCTCCAACCTGAAAAAGGCCAATCTCTGTCGGGCCTCCTAGTTTCTCTAACTCTACCCTGCCGAGTCGGTAGATCCTCATCCTCCTCTGCTCCTCTCAGGTGTCCAATGCCTTTGCCTGTGATTACATTCGATCGGGTGTATGGGCTCCTGAACATCTACGAACGTTAGGAAGGCGGTGGCCCGGGCTTCCTCCCCGAGTTTTTGACGGGTGTTGGCTTTCGGGCTATCCCCGCCCTCGTCAGACTATATTCTCTATGCTCTCGAGATACCAACACTTTTCCCGGAGGTGCTGGAAGCAGCGCACGATGTCCCGAACCTATTGCCCGAAAAAAGGAAGCCGCTCTGATCCTTCAAACTATCGCCCAATAGCTCTTACTTGTATTCTATCTAAGATTTTTGAAATCTTTCTCAACTCTCATTTCTTAGATCATCTGGAATCTCATTCACTGCTTTCCGATCGCCATACGGCTTTGCTCTCGAGGTCTACTGGCGATATACTTTCCGATCTTACTGATTTATGGTTTCCGCCCTTAGGAACTACGGGAGACTTGCTTGGTGGCGCTTGACATATCCCCAAAGCATGTTGCACCCAAGCCGAGCAACAACAATATCGGCACGTCCGATCAACATGACTTTCCAAAGCTCCACCTCCTTTGGGTTAGCTCCTCTACTCTTTGCTTACTTATCTCTAGTTTTCTTTCAAATCGATCAATATCGGCTGTTGTGACTGGGGCGACTTCTTCATTTTCTGTTCGAATAGTGGTGTTCCTCAGGTTTCTGTCTTATCTCCTACCTTTTTCCTACTTTTCATAATGATCTTCTCACCTGCACATCTAACTATATTCATCCATATGCCGATGACTCAACCCTCATTCTCAACTCATTTCAATTCTTGCTCCTTCCTTTACTTCTAGGAATTTGCCTCTCGTCTTAACTTTACCGATTTATTCTCGCGATCTGGATAGAATTCCGGTGGGGTCGTTCTGAACCTTGTGAAATTCAATTCTTTAAAAACCAGCTTCTACAAATCTCCCTCTCTAAGACACCTTCCAACTTTCCTATCTCTTTCGACGGTTCTCTCGTCTCTCCTGTCGACAATAAAAACATCCTTGGCCTTAAACATAAACAAAAAATGTGCTGGAAACCTCACACTCACAACGGTTCGCTAAGGCGGCCTCAAAATGAAACTGGCGAGTCTGTTTAGACTGCGAGGACTTTTGTTCCCTTCTCATTTACCTCCAGCCTATACAAGCGGCTCATCCGCCCTTGTTATGGAGTACTGCTTCATATCTGGGGGGCTCTGCTTTCACCCGGCTTTTGAAGGGTCGATCAAAGAGCCAAAAGGTATATAAACTGTTTCATTGACTTTCCAGTTCACTGACCCTCTATCTTTGCGGCGCGATGTTGGTTGCTTTATCTCTTTCTATAGGTACGGCAGCGGCAGGTGCTCGAGGGAGCTTATCACTCGCGTACCTCCACCTTTGCGTTGCCTCCTAGAACTAGGGGTGCTGTGTCGCACATTGAGTTTTGTGTTGTGTATTGGTAACTCCAGGCTAGTGCGCTGCGGTGCTTCCTTCTTTCCTGCCACATCTGTTTCTGTGGAATCTCTTCCATCTTCTGTGTTTCCTGCTGGAATTAATCTCCCCCACTTCAAAGCCTTCGTCTGTGCTCATCTGCGCGTAATTTACTCTAGTTTTTGACTTCTGAGGCGTGCAACACCCCCTCTTGAATAGGGCTCTTGCCCGGGAGTGGTGGTGACAATTTTAAAAAAGAAAAAAAAAACAAAAAAAAAAAAAAAAAAGAAGATAAGGGCAGCGGAGACGAAGATATAGGAGGAGAGAAGAAGTATTAGAGCAAAATTGAGAAGGAAAAAGTAGATAGAAGAAGAAGAAAGAAGACAAATCCAAGAGTAGAACCCATAGGGGTAAAAGATGAATAAGTTATAGGAGAAGAAAAAGATTGATTGGCATGAATAATAATATCCGCACGTTCGGCTAAATCTTGAAGAGACAAGGCGTCACCATGAGAGAGCAAGGAAGTACTAACAAAAGCAGGAAGAGAGTGCGAAGAAGAGATTGGTTACTATCAGCAAGGGGACCAGAAATAGAGAGCATACGGGTAAGAAGCTGTGAAGGAAGACGATCACCCAACACCTCATGTTTTAACAATTCGTGAAAACGGGTAGCATCAGAAGGAGAAAGATGGCGACGTAATAATTCACAAAGAGTAGAATAAGGAGTGAGAGAGAGGAGCTGACTGAAGATAAAAGATTAAGGATTGATTTCTGAACTTCATAGGGAATGGAGAGCAGAAAAGCATTAGCTTTCTCGAATTCTGTAGGAAGCGAAGCAAGGAAAATATCAAATTGCTGAATTGTAAAATCAACATCATCTCTCCTAAATTGCGGTGGGGTCAGGCGAGGAACACGCGATATAGGCCAGGTAGTCGCCGGCAAGGTTGCAGAAATAGGAGTAAGCGGTGGAGGACTCTGTTGATGTAGTTGTTGTTGATGTTGTGACATCAATAATTGTTGATTTAGCGATTGTTGTAACAGATGGTGTTGGTGTGGATCATACAAAGGCGGAGGATGAGAAAAATTTAGAGATGAAGAAGGGAGAGGAAATATAGTCGAAGAAGAAGGAATAGAATCAGATAACATATTAGAGGTAATAGTAGAAATATTAATAGGAGCAGAAACAAAAGTAGTAGGAGAAGTAGTAGTAGTAGTAGTAATAGGAGTAGTAGTAGTAGAAGTAGTAGTAGACATACCAAATAATATAATAAAATTATTTACACAGCTGAAAGATACTCAATGGGTTCCAAAACAAAATAAAAATAAACAAAACAAAAATATATATAATATATGACAAACAAAAATATATAACAACAGTAAATATTCGAAAACCGGGGTCACCAGTTAAAGTGACTGATTTGGTCACTCACATTAATGAACTATATTAAGTTTGTTATTTATAATAAGACAATAAACTGTAGATATAGCAATACAAATTGTAGCTTTCACCATAAACAATATTGAGTTTGTGGTGTTTATTTTGTATTACAATATAAATCTATTCCAAAATAATTCTATAATTAAAGATGTAAATGCTGGATTCAATGACTTGAAGATTACTAGGTGTAGACTTCTTTACTTCAATGGTAAGGATAATCACAATATAGTCCAGCATTCATATTTAATTTCAGGATCTAGAAATGAAGAACAACAGGAACCTACGGAAATGACCACTATTACTAAACATAATATTAATAAAAAAAAAACTATCAATAATAATAAAAATAATAATAAAAAATTAATAATAATAATAATAATACAGATAATAATTTACTAATTTTGTAGAAAAATAAAAATAATAATCACAAAAATTTTAAAATAATAATATAAAAAAATAAAAATAATAATAATAATAATAATAATAATAATAATAATAATAATAATAATAATAATAATAATAATAATAATAATAATAATAGTTACCCATTTAGTATCCTTGAAAATACAAATAATGTTTTACAATTAATATCTTTTATTTTTAAGAAATAAACATTTAAGATTGTAATTCAAAGCTAAAGTTTAAAGGTAACTTTTTCTCTGAAACACAATTGATTCATGAATAGATTTGTAAATAAAAATATAACATTAAAAATAAAAATAGGGTCACTATAATATATATATATATATATACATATATACAGTATATATATATATATACTATATATATATATATATATTATATATATTATATAATATATATATATATATACGAGTTACTCTTATCTCAAAATACTAAATATAAAATTATAATAATTATATATATATATATA
>JABUQX010091375.1:0-2500 GCA_015478945.1 Trachelipus rathkii | reverse complement strand
TATCGCCTTCTGGCTAGCTAGGCTAGCTGCAAAGCCGATTCGCAGCTAGCGAGATGTAAATATAAGATATATAACTAATTATATACTAATATATATATACTAATATATATATACTAATAACTATTACCTATATAGTATATTACTATAAATATATATTACATATATATATATCATATGATATCATAATATATACTAATATACTATACCTATAGATATACACGATACGATACACCAGGACGTAAAACATGCCACACGACATACCGCCCAAGAATATTATAACCAATCCTATTGAGGAAAAATTGGTTAAGCTCCAACAAAATGACAGCATCCCCCTTAAATCCTCCATCACCCTTTTAACCACTCGACGGTCACCAATCCTCCCTCCATCCTATAATCACCCTGAACAACAACCTCCTTCCATTAAACACAAAACCCAAAAAATACTAGGAACTTACCTATGACACACACTTGACGTTTTCCCCCCATCGACCAAATCACTTCCTCAAACCCAACGAAACTAAACACCCTCGAACCCTTCTCTCAACACAACTCAGCGACAGAACACACACTTACCACTGTATATACGCAACTCCTTAGAACAAACTCGAAACGATGCTCACCAGCATGGTTCCAGCACTCTCAAAATCGAAACAAATAAGTTACAAATTCTAAAATACAGCCCTCAGAATTACACAGCTGCCACAAAACCACCCCAATCCAACATCTACACGATGAAACTTCCATCCTCCCCATCTCCACACCACTTGGAGATTGGGCGGACTCAATTCTATCAGAAAACACGTAACCCATCCCACCTTGTCCCCAAATTCCCTCCCAACCCCCCCCCCCCCGACAAAGACTAAAATCCCTCCCTTCTTCACCAGCTCAATTCATTACAACACTTACAACATAATTCCTCCGCCCCCTCCAATAGACATGATTACAACATATCCCACACACACTAACCAACACATACCTGCCTAAAACCGCCCAAATAGCAATTTACTAAACACCCCCTCCCCAAAACTTCCCCCTAGAGAAGAAACGCTGTCCAGAAGAGCCAAACCGACCTCGCTTCGGAGCAGATTCAGGTCACCACCCGCGGCTCGTGCATTATAAATTACAGATTCAAACTAGAACAACGTCACCTCCCCATTGGCACTAATGCTCACCAATGCCCTAGACACAATAGAGACTCCTTCTGAAGGTGCCCTGCTCTCGACGCCCCCGCGGCCGATTCTCTATAACTTCTTCCGTACCTGTGGAAACCGCCCAGAGCGCAGCCGGCCTTCCTGAAGTCAGTAGTGCCTCAATTCAAGTGGCCAGGGCAGAAAGTAAGAATAATAAGTATATATATATATATATATATATATATATACTATATATATATATATATATATAATTATATAATAATATACTAATTAGACTTGCATAAAAGTATTGGCTTCGCAACACAGCGAAGCGTTTCCCCCGCGTTGCTATGATAACGGGTAGGGAGAGTTGTTTTGTAACTAGAGCACGTGACGCGAGCAAGTCGTGCAAGACTTTGCTGCGATTTGAGCTAGCTTTAGGCTTCACGTTATTTGTTCGAGTGTAGCCACAATTCGTTTGTGTTTATGCAATCGTAGTTCTTCTCTGTTATATTTAAGCTTTTTGAGTTACATTTTAACGTTGTTTTAAGACAATTTTTTTTGCTGTGATTAGGGAATAGTAAATTAGAAATTTAAAATCGAAAGTATTTTCTTCGTATTTATTATTAATGAACTGATTGAAAAGACACCATTTTCTCAACTTCCATACGAAGATAAGCTTAAAATTGTGAAAAAAGGTAGGCCTCAGCCATCTCTTCCGGATCTTAAATGTGAACATAAAGAAAAGAACAGGTTGTATACTAGATGTTTTAATGACAATAACTATAAAAAATATCCGTGGTTAACTGGCTCGAATAAATCTCAAAAATTATATTGTAGGTTATGCTTTTTTATTTTTGGAATAAAACAGGTATTTTAGGCAGTTTTAAATTATTACGGTAACAGCTTGCTGGAAAAACACCAAAAAAATCATAGTCAAACGTGCAGCCACGTTAGCAAACATTTTGGCTCTTAAAGGTACCATGCACGAATCTGCCAAAAGAAAAATTGCTGACATTAGCACACACGAAAAGTGAAAGAAAAAGAAATGTTATTAAAAAAGACTACCTTTTTGCTTTTCACGAAATAAATAAATTTTAAAATACTAATTTTACATCTCTTAACTAAAATATTTAAAGGGTTTTTTTTTCTAGACACTCACATGAAATGTCGTTCCGTTGTCAAATTCCTCTTTATTCGTACGAACTTCGAGACAAAATCAAAAGCCATGTTTGACCACTTCCTTTCTTACTTGAGTAATTCATAATATAATTTATCCCGCCCCTTCCCTCGAAGAACAACCATTAGATGTTGCCTTACTACTTCTCTATGAGGAACACAGCACGCGCACTGAGCCTAAGGATCTACTT
>JABUQX010091374.1:37500-42500 GCA_015478945.1 Trachelipus rathkii | reverse complement strand
ACGATTGATGAGTCGATATCGAAGAACACACTTGAAAATACAATGCGAGAAGAGATAAGTCAGAAACCCTAGTAACACACTATTACGAAAGAATAGTTAAAGTCGTCTCATCAATATCGATATTGAGCGATTTGGTTGTTTTGACATAAGTAAGTTAAAGAGAAATATGAAAATCCAAAGGAGGGGAGGCTTGAGAGTAGGACGCAAAAGCTATACCCGGTCAAGTGCTTTGATATGTCAAGCGCCACCACGCAAGTCTCCTCGTAGTTCCAAGGGTGGAAAACCATAAATCTGTTAGATAGGAAAGTATATCACCAGTAGACCTAGCATCGAAAGTTGTACTGGCGATCGGAAAGAAGGGAATCAGATTCTAGATGATCTAAGAAATGAGAGCTGAGAAGGGTTTCAAAGATCTTAGATAGAATGCTTGAGCTATAGGGCGATAGTTAGAAGTATCAGAGCGTCCTTTTTCGGAATAGGTTGGACATATGCGCTTCCAACACTGAGGGAAAATGCTAGTATTGAGGCATAGAAGATATAGTTCAACGAGGGGCGGGGTCAGCATAGAAGCACACTCCCTCAAAACTCTGGGAGGAATCCGGGCCAGCCGCATTCCTAACATTCATAGATTTCAGGTTCATGCACACAATAAAATGTAATCACAGGCAAAGACATAGGACACCTGAGAAGAGGAGAAGGAGGAGAAAGAGGAATGCCAGAATCGTCCAGGGTTGAGTTAGAGGAAATAGGAAGCCGGGAAGATACTGGCCTTTCAGTTGGAGAGTTGGGGGCAACAGAACCATCTGATCAATAAGAGGAGGAAAGGCAGGTTTACAGAAGTTACTACTGGAGATGTTTTTGGCAAGAGGTCAGAAAGATTTGTCAGTAGGAGAACCAAGGAGGTTAGCGCACTTTCCTTTGATGAAAGCCCGCTTTGCTCATCGAAGAGTATCCCTGCAACGATTTCTAGCTGAATGAAAATTAGCGAGAGTGATAGGAGAACGAGAATTTTTTCCACTTCCGATACGCACTGTCTCTAGCCTGAATGGCCAGAGAACAAGCACGATCGAACCATGGATTATGAGTAGAGAAAGATTTAGTCGAAGAAGGAATGAACCTGCTCATCCCATCAACGATTAGTTCACCTTGTCGTAGCAGAAGCCGCTGTCACCAGAGGAAAGCAGTCATTCCAAATTATGTTAGCAGCAGCAAGCCCCCACCGCACCTGATCAGTGCCAAAAACAATTCACATGGGCAGGATGGGCTTTCGTTGGAGAGAAAGTATTAAAATTAAGAGATATAAGGTTGTGGTCAGATTTACCAATATGAGCGAAGGTGGTGTATTTATAGAGAGAAGGACTAGTGGTGAAACATAGGTCAAGTGTGTTCAAGAATTGGTTGGGACGATCCGGAATGTGTGTAGGTTCTTTAATTAGTTGCTCCAGATCGTTGAGAATGCTGAATGATTCGGCCTCCTCCCCACCTAAATCAGTATGAGAGGACCCCAACCATTCAGTGTTGTGTACATTAAAATCCCCTAAATAGAGGACCTCAGTATTTGGATGAGAAGATATAACAGTCTCGTGAGAAGTAGTAAGATATTCAAAAAAGGCTTGAAAATCTGTTCTGTTAGGAGAACAGTAGCAGAAGCACAAGATTATTGTAGTAGAAGGAAGAAAGATTTTAAGCCACAGAACATCGAAATTAGGTGATTCGAGATTCACGAGACGTGTTACAGGAGTGTTAATGTTTACATAGGCACATACTCCACCCTTTAGACGGAAATTATGAAATAAGTTATAGTTGGATACATTAAACGAGTTAGAGGATGAATTCTTAGCCATCTGAGTCTCAGACAAGAGCAAAAGATTAGGGTTAGAGTTAGAGAGGTGGTATTCAACGGAAGCAGAGTTAGAATTTAAGCCACGGATGTTGGTGAAGTCAATAGAAAGCCCGCACCTACGCAAATCTGCCATCTCACACACACACACACACGCACACACACACACAAAAAGAAAAGGAAAAAAAATTAAAACTAGAACAATCGGGATAAAATTCATCAAACGCTAAAACCTAAGTTAAAAAGTTTAATGTGCTAAAATTAATTAAAAATCAGATTTTGTATAATAAATAAAAAAAATAAAACTCAAACTTACGTAACCTTTCCCAGTTTACCCTACTAAAAATTCGCAACCAAAAAATTAAAACTAGAACTTATCTTTTAAAAACTCCACGTGCAAAACTTCACTGAATCTAATAAATGTATACCAACTGATATGATTTAATAAAAACTTTAATTAAAACAAAGACAAGATTGAAAAACACACACTTTCACTAAACACAGCTTTACATAATAATAATAACAATATAAAATAAATATATATATATATATATATATATATATATATATATATATATATATATATATATATATATATATATATAGATATATTAATATTAATAATAATACATAAATATTATAGAGATATATATTAGCATGTTGTATATATATATATAATATATAATATTAATGATAAAGCCATTGCATTAAAATACAATATTATTAATATTATATTACATACACAGTTAATAGTATATATTGTATTAAATAATAATATTACATTACATATATATATGCATGTTATTAAAATGTTGTTTTACACTTGAAGTGATGTCCAGATTGTCCAAAGCAAGAGGCTGATACTGATACCACTGATACCTTATCTTTCAGACATACTGATACTGATACCGAGTATTTTTCTTAAGAGGCACAAATACGCAGTAATAAGATAGAACATTTGTGTACTGCAGCCAAACCCGCACTCATATCCCAACCCAAACAACAAAGCCTGCCTGAACCCCATATATCTATCAAAACAAAATGAATAATATTCGCCCAAACTAGTGTCAGCATCCAAAAGAACAACAAATGCCCAGCATTTATTTAACAACCCTCATGCCTGTGCTTTATCCTCAGCACCATCTGCTCCTATCTTCCAGCAAGTATTAACAAAGTTTAGCTACTAGTTTTTTAGCTATAATATAAAGAATAAAAATAATGAAAGAGACCTCACTAATCCAAGCCTGAGTAAGATAAAAACAAACCCACATTCCAAAAGTTCTGTTGTCAACAATTAATAATTTCTGTAAAGATGTTATAGATATCATTTAATACTAAATTCCAAAATTTCAAATTGTGATGCAAAACATTAAGCTTACTAAAGGTCAAAGGAAGGGCTTCCTGTCTCTTCAAAAGCGCCTTGCATCCTGTCTGCACTAAAAACAACATGTCTCGCTCCTGACTGATTTTATATGAGTTTGACAAAACAGCCTGTTTTCATGCCAATTGATAATGGTCTTGAACCGATCCATTTTCATTACTGTCTCACTACAAAGGATCTTCTCTGTTGGTTTTTTATCCACAGCTGTAGAGCTCATCTCTCCTCTACAGATTACAAATTTGAATTATCTTTGCTCCTTGATGACTGTCTCTTCAGTGCCTTCATTATGTCCCTAAAGTACTCCTCAAAGATCCCTGAAGCCGCGAACAGTGACGTCACGCACCTCTCTGCTGCTGTAAATCTTTACCAAAAAGTCCAACATATCCCCAAACCTCCATTATCTCCTGTGAGAAGCCTGTCGCTAGTAAAGCTACCATTGTCACTTATTTAAAGTGCCATCCCAATTAGTAATGTCATAGGATTTGTGCAAGCTCCCACATCTCAGTAATCTCTTTTTTTTTTAGTTTGTCATTGAGCAAGTCCCAGCTGGCGTTATTTAAATGTATTCTAGTGCTATGGTTCACCATCGGAGATGTCATTCTTGTGGGGTTTCAGCAAGCTTAAGGAATTCCTTATTAGAACCTTTCAAACAACAAAATTTAAATTTTTTTCTGTCCTTTACATGAAAATATGTGATTCTGTATAAACAAAAGGTGCTTGTTACATTTATGAAAACCAAAAAGCTCCATCACGTACTGTTTTTTTTTTTTTTGTAGACACACTCCTCATATTTATACATATTGGTTACATTGAATTGTAACAGTGTCTTGATTATTATAGCAAGCACACACTAAAATGATTTTTTTGGTCGTTTCCTCTTGTAGGCATCTGTTGGTGTGTCCCTGATAAGAGACCAGCAATATTCAGCAAGCATACTTTCATTCCATCGCCCACTGAAACGCTTTTCAAACATAGAGATGTCCTGGTGAAACCTTTCACCATGCTCATCACTAATTGCGCCAAGGTTGGTGGTAGCCGCAGTTGCGGTCCACAAAGCGCAAGCCTAAACTATTAGAACCAGATATCATGAAAGTGGACCTGTCCATGATACAAAGTTGATATCCATGTTTTCTAGTTTAATTTCAAAAAGCTAACCCTGGCTACCATCTGACTTTTTGAACGCCAGCCAGTCATTGTCCTCTCCTATTTGTCCTCCTATCTGAGTTTCCATCTCGAAACATCTGCTTTGCATCCGGTGATCACAAACCCCTTTTCTGCCTTTGCCTCACTTAAATTTGTGAATTTGTTCCATCTAAAAGTTCTTATCTAAGCCACCAAAACCCAAGTGAGCTTTTAATGAAGAGAAAGAATGAAATAGAGCAACCAAAAAGACAAACATAAGCTCCAGCAAAAAGCCCGCCAAAATATATAGCTAATTATTATTTAGTAATCCGAGTATTAATAATATTTACTCCATTAATAACATGAGTTAGGTTTTGCTAACATGCGCGCCCGCTTTTTTTGAGCGCGTTCCGGTTTTTCGGCGCAGCTTTGAATCGTTCGGCGTCCAAGCTGTCGCGCAAACTGCCGTTTTATTATTTATTTATATATACTATGATATTATTACGATAGTTGTTTATTTCATTGTCACTGCTTCTATCATTTGTCTGTTTGTCGTTTGTTTAGTCATCATTACATTTATCATTGTCGTCGTTGTTATTATTGGTTTAAAGTCATTTCACCAGTCCCACTGTTTGTATTTATTCAATTCTCTCTAAT
>JABUQX010091374.1:0-15000 GCA_015478945.1 Trachelipus rathkii | reverse complement strand
ATATAATTTAACCTAAAGAAAACCTGAACATCCCTAAGCAGAATAAACTGCAACATATAACAAAAGATCTTACACTTAACACCGAGTAAGACGACTAACAATGCTACACACGACACACTACACACACACCACACCACCACACAACACACACTACCCACACACACACACACACCACACAAGTTCAAAGAAGAATAAACAGCCATCATCATCAATGTAATCCAATAAATCGAACATACGAGGAAGTAAAAACAATTTTCATTTTTGATTAACAGTCATACATTTTGAATTGAAAGAGTGTTTATATAAAGACATTAAAAACATTATTAAATACATAAAAATTATAAGTTTAGTAAATTTATTAATTTATCTGTCAGCGAACATAGGATTCAGAGTTGGGTAAGCCCTATATATCTCTTTAAAGAGATTCAACAGCCTTTGAAAGGATGTAAGTTATAAATGCCTTCGCAACACGTAACCATTTTTCGGTATATTTTGATTCGCCAGCACTCATTCTCTCATACAAAGAGAAAGTAAAACTTCTCCAAGCGTGATAGTTATCTAACGCACTCTGTATACTGTATTATATCGGGAAAACCACTCTGTTTCGATGTATAAATGCATAGATTACACCATGTGCATATATGTACTTAAGTCCTCAAGTATGTCAACATCTCGTTCATGGTCTATGTTAATTTCGTTTTTTTATTTTAAGCAATGGTGTAATATTTTCAGATGTTCCAACTGTGAAACCTATACACGTACGCATGAAGGGTCACACAATCGATGGTTCCATAGTTGCGAACAAAGGGTCTTAATACCGTCACATGGATCGAGAACGGCAGCGTCTATATCTATTATGACTCTCACACTGTCACCTCTGATAGATAATTCACCTGGAGGCGATCCATCAGATGACATAACACTTATCCTCCCTAGCCAGTGCAGCCGATGTCGATAATCTTGATGATTCCATCAGCACAAACGAATTAAAGGTCTATTATTTGACCCTTTGGTAGGAATACAAGCAATGTTATCGGTATCCATTCCGGTTGCATTAAATTTTATTGGACACAACGTTGGCGAATAACGAGCTCCTTGAAGATATCAACAACAGGATGTTAAGAGATGTGGGGATATGACATCGTACCCAGTACAGCGGAAAAAAGTCCTACTGAAGGAGATCGTATGCGGTAAACAACCCTTATAGGTAATGAGATCCTTTCTTTCCTCTTTCAACCAATCAGAAGAAGTAAACAGCAATTACATATGCCCCACGAACGATCCATTATCAGTTCAAAAGCTGGTATACTATTTCGTTAGACAACAACAACAACAACCACTTCAATCAACAACAACAACAATCAACAAACAACAACAACAACAACAACAACATATACAATACACATAGTACAAAAATAAGTTTCTTTATATACCAAACAACGAATATATGGCTAACGTACATTGTTTTCACATTAAAAAGCTAACCTAGCATGACCAGAACTAAGAACATATTGTACAACAACAAAATCTAACACACTTTACGCTAGAATAAACAACTAACATTAAACAATAGTTCCCCCATACTTAACAACAGTTAAAGTACCTAGCACAGCATGACAAAATCTAACCTATTACACTTGTTCTATTGCAATATCTCCTAACATATCAAGTTAATTTTACATTAACAAACTGATTTACGTAGCATTTAGCGTATCATTTCGGATAAACATAGCACGAAATGAGTCTTATATTTCTATACCACATCGAATATATTGTTAGACGTAACACAGGTTTTCATATAATAAAGCTAACATAGGCATCATATGAACTAAGAAAAGAATGTAAAACGACAAACTAACACAACTTTAGCACGAATAAATAAACTGTTAACATTAAACAAAGTTCCACAAAATAACAGCCTGTAAAGAAATCTAACATTGCATACAAATCGTAACCTATCCATCTCTTTCCAAACATATCTCTAACATATTAACGTTTAATTTTACTATTGACGCCCTAGGTAAATATTTAAAAGGTTTTTATCATTAATCTTCGTCCGAATTATCATACAGACCAACGAAAAACTGTAAACATAAAGTTTTGTTTTAACCAAACACAACACAAAAATAAGTTCTTATATACTAACCATCGAATATATGCCGACGTAACAACGTTTTGTACATTAAATAAAAGCAACATAACAAAAACCTGAACTAGAATATAATGTACAAACGGACAAACCTACACCCCATACGTATCGAATAAACCACTTCAACATTAACAATACTTCCGCGCATTAAACAAACAGTAAATTACCTAACACTTCGTTACAAACGTAACCTATTCACACTTTTTCAGCGTATCTCTAACATATCAGATGTTAATTTTTACATTAACATCGTCAATATTTAACAAAAGTTTAGCATAAACCTGTCTAATCATCTACTGATAAAGAACTAATAATTGCTGACGTAAAACCCATTGTTTTACATCAACGTAAACATTTAAACAAAAATTCATCATACCTCGTCTAAATATCATTAATCCCCCAAACGAATAATTGCAACCATAACAAAGTTTTAACCAAAACATAACAAAAAATAAAAATTTTTATCCTGACATAACAAAAAATAAGTTCTTTGAGTAAAAATATCACAGTAAAAGCGTAATAATTTACTGATTTTAAAGCCGGTAAATCAGTAAAATCAGTTAATCAAACCACACCCCCCGCAGTCCCCTGCCCGCCCCACCCACCTGTGATCTATTAATATTGACTCAAGTCATATTTCAAGTATCATTTTTGGACAAACATAACATAAAAATAAAGTTTCTTTATTATAACCAACCTTACGAATATATGCCATTAACAACAAGTTTTAGCATCACAATAAAGCTAACATAATCAAACCGCTACTTAGGAATATAATGTACAAATGCAACCTAACATACCTAGCGTATGAATAATGCAGCTAACTTCCTTGACAAGTAAATTCCCCTACTGATCAGGTAAAGTAGCTTAACAGGCTCATACATAACTCGGATACTGTTTCTCACTTTCGAAGCCTATTAGGAGCAACAGGTTTAAAGCCCGTATGATTCTAACAAAAACCCCTTAACCAAAGTACCGCAAATCTATCAATAGAGTCACCATCTTGAACTATGAATTGGACACTATCTTTCATCCCAAAGTGTCATCGTTCTGATTGTCTATAACGATCATTTGACCTATTTGAGTAAACGTAGACATTAGCAATATTCTCTGGCACAAACCTAACATTTTTCAACAAAAACTTAACCTAGGCTCACCTTTCTAACACACATCATGATCAGTTAACACAGTAATATCTAAACAAAAACTCATCATCTTCTCTAAACACACTCAATGTTATTCTCCACATTGTCTTAGTAATAATTTAACATAACGTTACTTTAATTATAAAAAATCCAATCAAAAGAAGAAAAAAAAAAGAAGTATCATTAGATAACAAGTAACTTTAACACCTAAAAAGCATTAGTTAAGCCAACAGCTATGGACAGAGCTTTTACTCAAAAAATATTCTAACTCCAGTTTAGACGAAATAACTACAAACAAACAGCTCAGGCGTAATGGTGCTTGCTCATCTGCATTGTTAAAGCTACATCACGAAATATACATTGGCCTACAAATTGTCATAGTAGTTATTGCAGGCAATATCTTCACGCTATGCCTGGTTGCTCAAGATAATAACTGAACTAGTTTTAAATAGACAATAACTCATCAACTCTAAATTATTTGAATCCCTCCTCACATATCTTTCGTTTTACGTTTCTGTGTTAATACGAGTTTAAATGGTTTCCTATAATGTGACTAATTAGATTAGTAAAAAAAAACAAAGTTTGTTAGGAGTTTTGGTATAAAATACGAGTAGTCATTACCGTAGAATGGGAATTTAAATTTTTTACATCTTTAGAAGAAGTGAAAGAATCAGTGTATCAAGGATAATGAATTATATTTGTTTTCTGTAATAAAAGCCTATTTTCCCAAATTTTTAAAGGAAAAATTAATACCACATTAAAGCATAATCACATCGATAAAGATCAAGATGATAAGTAGATTCATCTTTCGCAAACTTAAGGTCTACTTAGAAGATATACTAATCAATAATTTGAAATTGATCACGATGTCAGTTTACAAATAAAAGAAAATGTATTAACTCTATAAACTCAACAATATTAATTAAAAAAAATAAAAAGTACCGTAATTATCAAAATGCATTATTAATATTATATTGTAGAAATATTATAAAAATTCAAAAATGTTCGATCTCTAACGTACAATTATAATTACAAGATTAACTGCTATTAGATAGATCACTATACAAATTTTTAAATGCACTAAACAAATAACTACGATCAAGTGAAATTGGAAATAGCACCAGTAAATAATCCTATAAACAAAAAATTTAATATAAAATTATTTACTATAAAATTGAAAAGTGAACATCTAAAATGGCCGATTCAACTATAACAGGTTTATAACTATGATCATATTAAATAAATAATAACTTAGAACATTACTATACGATACCATCGTTACATACTAAGGTGCATAATATAACTATGTCGATATATAACATCTTATTAGTGGAGATAATATCTAAACCACAAAAAGTTGTTATCTTCTATGTTCTACATATCATTGAACTAATAAAAATAATAGATTTCCGTAAATAGCGTCCAACTATAAATATCTGTACAATACCACGAATCTGATTAGAAACTAGTATTGTTATAATAAAAAAGTAGTATGATCTTCCCAAATCAAATATTAGAAGAGTTGAGTTCCAAGAGAAGGGTCAAAATCATTTTCGCCTAAAAAGTATTTATTGAAGAAAGGAACGTGTATATTTTCTGAAAATTCGAAATAAGGAAATAGTTTTTTAGTGATCAAATTAGTTACCTCATGAATAAGGTTAGGTGTTCGAAATGAACTCGAAGTGGGGGAAAAATGATTTATAGACAACACTTTTACCTGTAAAAAAAAAAAAAAAAAGAAAAAAATGTCAAATGAAATCGAAACATCTTTCACTCTACAAGATCGTAACCCCAAAAAAATAAATTGGTCTGAAACAACTTTTTACTTGACAGCATTCACAATAATGTTTGTAAACTGCAGTCAGTTCGCTGCAAACCCTCCTATCTTTCTATAGTTTTTGTAATTCTTAAGGCACAGATGATATACTATAGGCTTGTCTCTCATATCTCGTGTTTTTTCGTAATTTAATTATATTTATATATAATATTATTATATATATTTTTTCTATATATAATAATATATATAATTTATAATTTATTATATAATAATTTATATATAATATATTTCTAATATATTAATTACTATTATCTTAATATATATATATTATTTAATTTATAATATATATATATATAATTATATAAACGTAGTTTATAAAAAATGTGTTTAAATTATAATAATGATAAATTAGTATTTAATTAAAGAATAAACTAGGAAGAAATTGTAATATAAAATTTTATAGTTATTATTAAAAGCCAATGACCAGCTTATATGTTTCAATATTTTAATCCTCTGGTTTTTATATGAATGAAAAAATATTTCTTATTTATCATGATATCTCAACATTATTCACTGTAAATATATTTAAACAAACTAATGATACTTTCTTTTTAACGGCACATTAACTTCATTAATTCCAATTAGACCCAATTATTGAGTGTTATCTGATATAATGTATTATTATATATTATGTATTCATTATATTATTATCTAATTTTATCTATTCGATTTATTCTATTAGATTTATTATTATTTATATAATTATTAATTATTATTTAATATTATTGATTATGATATATTTCGATAGGTAAGGTAGTGAGTAATGGGATGTCCTCGAGGCTTCTACAGGACATTCAAATCACTTCTTTTGATGTATTTTTTTTTATTTATTAATGTAAAATTATTAGAAGTTAATATGGCTACAGTACTTTTTTAATAAACAAGTTATTAGCGATGTGTGTACTTTCACTTTTGAAAAAACACCGAGTTTTGAATTTTAAAATTCGACTATTTGAGCTCTCAATATCCAGAGAAAAAAGTTACAGAAATTATTTATTTTATAACACAGCACAATGTTACGGACTCCAAATAAACAAACTATATCAGATACACATCTCAGCAACACACAACACACACATCACACACAAACACACACATTGGAATATTTAATTAAAACTATATTATAATATATTAGATCTATATATAGTATATAGTATATTATATATATATAGAGATTATAACTTTATAATATATAATTATATATATATAATATATATATAATATCATTATATAACTTAGTACTAGGTATTGAAGTATCTATATTATAATTAATTATTTATTTAATGGTATTAAATATATTATTTCGATGATGTAGATTTTGGCATAATCTGTTTCATGTGATTTTTGTTGTGTGTGTGTGTTTTTGTCCTCTATGTATTAGATTTCATATTCAAACGTAATCTTATCTCAATGTTTTGCATGGATTATATTGACCTAGAAATTCACTTATATTTATTTCGAGTTCCTTGTGCCTCTTGGCTTTTATTTCATCTTTTTTATACATTCTCATATTTAAAACGTCTGGACAACATCTGTTGAATCTTCATAATATTTTAAGAATGTTTGCATCTAATTATGTATTATTTAATTTTAAATCCTTTTCTTCTCTGATCTTCAAATGTGGGATAGCTATACTATATATTGCGCGGATATAGTGTGAAATTAAAGGAAACACTTATTTTTGGCTACTCGATAAAAAAATATTTAAGAAGTGGGGAGAAGCGATTTTTGAATATATATTCCAGGGTAGGAAATCACCCAGCGGGGTTATAGTTAGACCACAGCGGGATAGTTTTTGTAAAAACCTAGACGTCCAGTTGACCATGGTTATTGTCATCGAATCTTAAAAAGATTTTAAATTAGTTTTCTTTTTGTTTTTTGCTTATTATTGTACGATATTACTTAATTGTTGTTTAATCAGGTCATAAATAGCAGTATTTCTCACGTTCATTTTACAATACTTTCCTTTTGCAGAATTGTGAATTTTTTTTTAAATATAAAATTATCCTAGATTATTATTTATTTGGCTGGAAACAGATGTGTGTTTATGAAGATGTCAAATTATGCAAAATTGGTAAAGTCATTTCTGGATTTGGTATTGGGCTGATATGTATGTATTAAAGACATTTAGAAAGAGAATAGCAATACTCCTTTCTTTCAATACTTATATGGAAAAAATTTAAAAGAATAAGGAAATCATTATACGTAAGGCAGAATTATATTTTAATAAAACTCGAATGTCAAGTTTCTCATTATATTTAATTTTAAGTTACATTAATTAATTATATTTTATTAATATATTATATTATTAATAATACTATATATTAAATATATATATATATATATATATATATTTATTATTAGTATATATATAAATAATAGTATATATAATTATATATATTAATATTAATTAATATATTAGATTAAAGTTATTATATATTTAATAACAGTTTTAATTTTTATACGTATTCACATTAAAATTTATTAAATTGATAATTAAAATACTAATAATATATATTTTAGTATATAATGTAATATAATATTAAATATATATTATTCAACTAATATAAATTTAAGATAATTTATATTAGTTGAATAATTTTGGAAATTAGAATTTGTTAAATAAAGAATTTATTGTTAAATTGAATATAGTAATATATATAGGCTAATATATTATATATATTATGAGGGATTATTTATATATTATATATATAATATAATAATATAATATTATAAATACAATACTATAATAATTCATAAGTATAATAATAATTTAGTAATATATTAATATTATATTATATATAAATTTTAAATATAAATATAAATAATTTATTATTAATATATTATATATTAGCATTAATTGTATTAATATATATATTGCAAGTGTTTTTTAGATTACATTGACATATATTTTTTTTTATAATTCTATATTTTTTCATAGTGGACAGATAACTAAGATTTATTTATCTTGGGTAATTTTATAAAGTTTCTCGAAGGGCAAGAAAAAAAAAAAAAAGATTTAAAACAACAACATTAGGGGAATTATGATAGGACAGATGGTCCTTTACATGGAAATTAATCACTTTCATAAAATAATAAAATCCTACATTCAAATTATTTTGAGGGATGTCTTCAAACCATTTCTTAGAGAAAGGATTTCCATCAACGATCAAATCACTTTGCTAATTGTTATATATATTACCTCTTTTCAAATGGACTTTTAAAATCATTATCCTTTACTAGCGAATGTTGTTAATATTATACGAGTATTTAAATTTGTTATTTATTTGTTTGTTGTAATATATTATTATTCATTATTATTATTATTATTAATGAATTATATATTATATAGGATATTAAATATTATATTAATTATTATATATTATATCTCATCCACTTCATTAATTATTATTAATTCTAATATATTATTATTCTATTCTATATATTATTACTTATTTATCTATGTTATTAGTTTATTAATTCACTCTTTTATTCATTAATTAGTAATTATTATTATTATTATTTACTATTATTATTATTATTATTATTAATTATTTATTATTATTATTATTATATTATTATTATTATTATTATTTTAGTATATATTATATTAATTATTATATTAATTAATATTATTTTAAATTATTATTATTATTATTAATTATTAATATATTATTTATTATTTATTAATTATTATTATTATTATTAATTAATTATTGATTACTTCATTATTTTATTACTTCATTACATCATTAGAGAGATATTAAAAGATAAAGACATCAATAGGATTCGAAATTTTTTGCTTATTATTCATTTGCCTTGATTTATATACTTTAAGTGGACTTCAATTCTAATTCCATGACTTATTGTAATAATATATAATATATTATTAGAGCTTAAGTTATTAATCGTAGTATAATTTATATATTATTTTCATTTTTATATTTTATATTCTATAATAAATACACAGTAAAACTCTTATTAGTGTTATAAATTACTATGTTATTATACTATTTTTATATCATAACGTAGCTATGTATATATATATATATAATAGTGTAGTGAAACTAGCTAGAATATATAATATAATTACGGAAAATATTTATGGGAGTATAATTAACTTTCATGTAGAATAGTATATTTATAAATTAATATAAATACTAATTTTAAAAATGATAATAATATTATATATTATTACTTTTTATTTATAATATATAATATATATATATATTATATAGTTTTATACTAATAAAATAAATTATATTATAATACTATCTCTAAATATGAAATATATTATATTATATATTTATAATTTATAGTATTAATTAATTTTTTACTAATATTTACTTATATTACTATATATATATATATAGTGGTATATTTATTCATTCATTCATATTTAATATAATATATAAAGATTAATATTTTATTAAATCATTAATTCATTTAGCTCATAAACATTATATTTGAGTTACCAATTATTATTATATTATAAAAATATATTGAGTATATTATAATCTACTATTATACTTTAACCTATATATATTATGTACTTTATAATATTACCCTACTATATCTATATCTCCCTATTATTCTACTTATATATTATTTATGATATAATATACTATATATATATTATATTAGGTCTATACACATATATATATATATATATGCGTGTGCGTGTGATGTGTGTGTGCTATAGTGGCGATGCCATTGAGTGAATGTGCATGGCGAAACGCACAGTTGGCTTGACCTTTATTTGGTTCCTTCTACCAGCATAAGTAATGGAACTGGTTTATGCAG
This sequence comes from Trachelipus rathkii, assembly GCA_015478945.1. Taxonomy (NCBI): domain Eukaryota; kingdom Metazoa; phylum Arthropoda; class Malacostraca; order Isopoda; family Trachelipodidae; genus Trachelipus; species Trachelipus rathkii. Next base: position 5,066 of record JABUQX010091374.1, on the reverse strand, counting down.
CTAGAATTAATTTCAAGAGATCTAATTCAATGCTTTTAATAATAATAAAAAATTTTTTAGATAGATATTGTGTCGCTTAGGTAGATTGTACCAGATATTGATAGTTGTCTCAAATATTATTAACGTGGGTACCTTCCTAATAGTTACTTTCTTTATTACTTTCTTAAAGTCTTGTCTGTAGTCATTAATTAAGATTATTTCTTACTCTCTCTCAGCTCCTTGAGATGGAAAGTTCTTTGTTTACAAAACAACCAACTCGGAATATTGATGGATATATAAAAAATTTATTTGAAATTATAATTTATAGAAGGGAATAGTCTTGATTCTCTAAATAATTGAGATTCGGTGCTTTCTGTCTATTGCTCAATTTTTTCTCTAAGTATCATCCTGTAGAGCTTTATACCTGTGAATTATTTAATTGTTCAAAATTGTTCAGCCTTTCTTTTCTCCTTCGTGAGGATTTCGTCAGTAGTCTCGATCAAGGGAGCAGACACTTTTTAATATATATATAAATTATACCCCTATGGTTATTATATGACGGTAGAAATTATAGTATAATTATAATTATATTATTACTATTATATAAATTAATTTAAATTCTTACTATATGATACTATAACAATCATTTTCACGTATACTTTATATATATAATATACCTTATATTAATATTTATTTATATATACCATACTTTCTATAATATATATATATATATATAAATTTATATATAATAAAAGTATATTAAAATGTATATATTATTATATGCTAGTTGAAATTTTATTAATCTTATATATTACCTGTAGTATATTCATAATATATATATATAGTATTAATATATAAATCTATATATATAATAATATATATATATAAATAGTATATTAATATATTATATATATATATATTTATAAAGTATATATATATATATATATATATATATATAAATATATATCGAGCAGAGGTGGGCACTTCGCTCTTTTAGTTCCGATAAGTTCACGCATCACGAAGCGGAACTACCTAGAATAGGTGCGTAACTAGCGGAGGGCGGTAAAGTCGTTCAAGAAAATGTAGCGTAGTTGCACGATGCGAGATCAAAAAAAAAGTTTCCGCTCTTTTGTTTCCGCACCTTTTAAAAAAATGAAATATAGTTTACTTATTAAGAATTCCTATTGGTTATTTTAAAAAAAGAAATTTAATTTTTACTATTAATTTTATAACTTAATTTATACTTTAGTCTTAAGACTTATCTCGTTATATTTCAATAATTAAGAAATTCCATATAATTAAATAATCTCATAAATCCTCCTTCAAATTTGGATACCAATTATATAAAATAAATAGACATTTTAAATTAATTGATTTTATAAGACGTGAAAATGTCTGTTACACCTTTCTAAAACTTTAATTAATAATAATTATTACTTATAGATAACTTTAGCAATATCCTAATATCAAATTCTTGTTAAACCCAAAAGACTTATATAAATATCATCATATTAAATATGTATATATATATTTATCTAATAATATTATATAATATATAATAGTTATATGTATAATATATATATCTATATAATTATATATATAAATAAATATATATACATATATACCATATATAATTATATAAAGTATATGTTATAAATGGTATATATATATATATATATATATATAATTTATAATATATATATAATTTAATATATATAATATATTATATTATATATATATATATTATTAATATAATTAATTATATAATATATAATAACTATATATTAATTTGGGTATTTTTAACAAAGTAACTGATTAACACTATATTACGAGGTAGATGAAAATAAATTAAGTGAGTCACTATTTTTATATATACTTATATATATAAATATATATTTATATATATATATAAATATTTGTATAATACAATTAAAAATTTAATAATATGGGTATAATATAAATAAATTTTAGAATATATAATTCAATGAAATTATATTTTCTACGCGATATTGATACTATATATAATAAGTAATTATATATAATGTATAATATTATAGTAACTTATATAGCTGCTATAAAGTAAATTAAATATAATATATATTATATACCTTATATATAGTTAATATGGAGTAATATATATATATAGAGAAAATATTATATTAATATAGTATATATATATATATATATAAAATTCTACTTTTTTATATAATTATAATTTATATAAATATGATTTTTATATATAATTAATTAATATATATATATACTAGTAATATATATATATAATATATATATATATAATAATTATATAATAATATATATATATTATATTAGTTTATATATATACTAAAATTATATATATATTATATATTTATAAATATAATACTATATATAATAATATATAGTATACAGTAATATATATATATAATATATCTATTATTTAATATATATTATATTATTAATAATATAATATAATATGATATAGTGTATAAACCTACGCCCATGAGTATATATATATATATTATAAGTAATACTCTATAAAATATATATACTAATATATAGCTACCGAGCTGATACGTAGCATTAGCTTCGACTGCAGGGGTCGAGGCTTTCATGGATTCTACTAAAGTCTTGGACGAATAGACCTTCTTATGGTGGACAGGGTGGTCAAAATATTTCAGAAGGGAGGCATAAGAATGATTTAGGTGAGACCTTAAATTAGCAACTGGACTGCTGGAAGTTAAATAAACAACAGCTACTCCTCTCACAAAAGGACATCTCCCCTCTTTTTCGCCATAGGAGGAATTTGTTTGAACTTGTTCATTAAAATATAATGACCGTCTCCTAGTTCTGCGGCTGGTAGAGCGAATATTTTGTATGTGGTGGGGATATTTTGAGGGCAATGAAGGTCAGCCTTAACTGCTTTTTAATTTTTGAGAAACCTAATCTTTTTGAAATAGGTTAAATGGATCATTCTTGTCCTTTTGAGCGACATTTGAGCGAGGAAAGTGGAAAAAGCTGAAGATTGTAAATAGTGATGTTCCAGTTACCCGAATTTTCAAATATAAATATTTATAAAATAATATTTCTTTTTTGTAAGCAGATATATACTATATATAGTATTACAATATTAAAATCTTTTTTGAAGTCGCACATTATTAGCGAGAGGACGTGCGGACTGCGACGTTGGCGGACTTGCTGTACTTTGCAGATCAGCGGATGGTTGAATTGGGTCAGCTGGAAGGTAAGTACGGAGCGCTAGCGGAACTACCTTTTTCTCGAGGTGCGGAGGTGCGCTTGCGGACTACCCCTAAATGAGCGTGGTGGCCACCTCTGATAATAGACTAATTTGTATATATATTTAAGATATATATATATATATAAGGTTATTATACCCATTGTGAGTTATATATATATATATATATATATATATATAATATAATATATTATAATATATATATATATATAGTATATTATATATATTGTCATTCATTTCTATTATACTTATCAATTACTGAGCATTGTAACAAAACGGTGAGTTTTCTTCTTCAGTTAAAATAAATTGTAAGTAGGGGAAGTTGCAGCATTAGTAATATATATATTATATATATAGTAGTATATAGATATATAGTTATATATAATGTATAGTCCCTAAAATAATTATACTGGTATAATATATATATATATTAGATATAGTATATAGTACTACGTATTGGTATATATATATAGATATATACCTCATAGATATTGGCAATAGTACAATAGTATCTAGTGTGAGATATATATATATATATATAGTTATATATACTATAATTATATATATATATATTATATAAAGTTAAAAATGAGTGTAATTTTTTTATATTTTTTAATTTTTTTTATATTGAAGAAAAATAGAGAAAAAGATCGTAAAATAAAATGAGATTTCCCGACTAAGTTATTGACTACCTAAATAGAACATACGAAACAATTAAAATAATAATAAATAATTTGAAATAAACGATATCAGCAGATGGATCGAATGCGTGGGTCGGGAAAAAATGAGAGAGGATCCAATCGATTCACTTCAGGCTACACGCGAATAATAATAATAATAATAATATATAATATAATATAATATAATAAAATAAATAATAATAATAATAATAATAATAATATATAATATTTTAATATTTAATAATAATTAAATTACTATTTAAATAATAATAATAATAATTAATTAATAATAATATAATAATTAATAATAATAATTAATTAATCAATAATAAGCAATATAATAATAATAATAATAATAATAATAGGAGCCACAATAATTGTATTAATAATAATTAAAACTAAGAATAATCAATTTGTAAATTAGAATTATCTTTAATAATAATAATTTAATAATAATTAATAATAATAATATATTAATAATAATAATTACATAATATAATATATAATAGTAATAATAATAGATTAATAATAATAATAATAATAATAAATGAATGGGAAAATAATAATAATAACTATAATGAAGATGTTTTCAAAGTAAATCATGAAGCAGAAAATGGAAAATTGCAATTTAATCATTATTTTAATATTAGTAAAATATTTCACTCTGCATACTTATCTTCAATGATTATGACACAGCCATGCACGACAATTTCCACTATCAACAATCACATGATAATAATTAAATAAATAATAATAATAAATAATAATAATAATAATAATAATATTAATAATAAAAATAAAAATTGGCAGAAATTGCAATATAATAATAATAATAAGTGTGAGTGAATCACCTAATAATAAATTAACTAATAATTAATAATAATAATAATATATATAATAATAATATTAATAATAATAATTAATTAATAAACAATAAACAAAACTAATAAAAAGTGACTTTCCCGATCGGAGATAAGATTATAAATATATTATATATTATAATATATATAATAGAAAAACTATATATATATATATATATATAGATATTATTAGGTGATTCAGTCATACTAATATTTGGATAAATGGGATTAAATACAGAGTGAGTATGTAGTTTAAAAGTATTGGAGGCTATTATGATATATATTATATATATA